>LS043085.1:9076-31338 GCA_900241095.1 Acartia tonsa | reverse complement strand
TTTATTTTTAAAATAAAATTGAAAATAACGGGAGGATAGCTTTTCATTCGTTTAATATTCTGTTATACTTGGTACTTGGTATCCCCGTATGGTTAGGGCACCTGCAAAGGTTAGGCTCTCCCTTGATTTCATTTTGTTTTTTTAAATAAGGGGGAGGGTCAGGGCGCCGCTTCGCAAAGATAAAGATAAGTTTTGAAAAATTAAAATTAGGAAGAAACAGCCTAACGAAACTAAAAAATACTTCAATGTCCTTTATTGAGGCAAAAATTAAAACTTACCAAAAATATATATGCAATAATTTCTCCTAACACAACTCAGTCATTATAAGAATAAAATCAAGATAAAACTAAAGATCCTTGGCTTAGGATCTTATCAAAGCCTGAAAAAGAAAAACTTGTTATCAATCATGCTTGAGTAAGGTTAATTTATATGAAAATTATGGAATGTTTATATGAAATCTCCATAATGATTATAAATTCTTATCAGGCCTATTCATGATAAAAATGAATTATAGTTCTTGAAAATGATTATGTAAATAAATGAACGTGTCTCTAATTTGCAAAACTTAAGCAACAAGGAAGAAACATTATTTAGCATACTATAAATCAGCCCAAAGGCTTTTAATGTAATTTCCAAAATCTGCAACTTTTGAAAGTTTCCTCTGACATATGATAATCTACTCTAGAAATCCCGACAAATCACTCTTTATTTTGTATGATTTTCAAAGCTTAAATAAGGAGGATATTAAAAGTTGACTAAACCAATGCACAAATAAAAGTAAGTAAATTACAGCAGTGATATAAAGCATTCTTTAGTAGCGAAGCAATAGTTTATTCTGAAGTTCGTCTGTCTAAAACGTCAGAAAGAAAACATATGCTTTTGTGTCTTATTCTATTTATGATTTAACGTCATAACTCATTTAACATTTCTCTCATAAAATGTGATTAAACTTATTTTATTGATCATATATATTTTTAAAATGACATGACAGGCTCCTAAAATTTCCACTCAAAAAATACTTTCATGCACTACTAGAAGGTGATTAGATCACCTAGGACTCGTTCGGGCATAGTCATCTTTAATTTTAATGACAATTGACTATAATCCTTGTTTTAATTAATGTTTTAACTTTTAACAAAACCAAATTTTAGGGAGTTTATGTCAAAATATCAGAATATTTTTAACTTAAGGCAATAATGCATTGGAATATATAAAAAAATATATTTGTTTATACCTTATTAGCTAAACTAAAAATACAATGAGTAACAAAGAAATGATGAATAGTTTGCCATTTTAATAATAAACAAGATTAGAATTTATGAACTCTGATGCCTCTTGGAAATAAATAAAATGTTTTATTGTGAAGAGACATACAAACTCAATAGAACTTTAAGAACTCTTTCCTAATACTAAGTAACAAGTAAATAAAATTGAATAATCCAATGAAAAATTAATAAGATTACTACTTTGGATGATGAAAAAACAAATTACTGTAAAATTATTTTAGCCTGAAAAAAACTCGCCTATGATTAGCCAAATTAAAAAAAATAAATATGAAGGACAGACACCCCAACAATCTTTTAGAAGGCTAATGTTTTATAGGTCCTTGGGCCGAATAAAACTTTTGTTCAGTTTGGTAGAAAAGGTAAAATATATATGCATTTTTTTTTCAAAAGGCACAAAAATGCTATTGAATTGAGCAATAGCACATATGTCAATCACTTGTAATGTTTACTTAACAAGCACCCCTCCCTTTTGTTTACTGAAAACTGTAAGTGGCTGATAAGCGTACTATAAAATATTATGTTACTAAATACTAAGCTACAAAGATATTTAATTACAAATTAACCAAAATCAATATTAATATCGAATCTTAAAAGAAATAAAATATTTATTTTAAAAGAAAGAAAACATAATCTTGAATAAATGAAGAGAAAGTTAAACAAATATCTTAGAGTATATGTGCAAATCATGTCACAATGACGTCAAACTTTACCCAAAAATTCTAGAATTAAGTTTATTTAAAAGATGAGATATCTCGGAACTGACTAAAATCAAGCTCATATTTTTTTATTTTCATAAAGAGGAATAATATAAAGTAAAAATAAACAATATTTTATTCCTAAGTAGCTCTTCCAATAAGATTAATATTTAGATTACTAGAACAACTGGTAAAAACTATTATTTGATAAAAGAATACTAAATTAGAACATAAACTCAAGAAAATTAATTTTGAATTGTAATGTTTAAAAGATAAACAGTTAAAAATTGTAACTTTATCGACATTATTACCTAATAACTTTAGAAAACAATCCCATTAATGACCAAAACAAAAAAAATCTTAGAATATATCTAGGACAAAATAGTATACATTAAAGTAATTCCAACGTCAAACTAAGAAATAAATATTTAAAATGTATCTTCTGTGTTTAAACAGTGAAATATAAACTAAGACTAAGTGCACCACTAAAAAGAAATTTCCATTAAAAATAAATAAAAAGAAACAGGTATGAAAATGATATAAAAGTCTGCAAGGTTAACTAGAAACTTATCTTAATTATATATTATTGCAAACAATCATTACTGAATAATATTTAAGATAACACAGGTCAGGGTTCAACTGTAAAGTTCATTTCCTAAATATAACACCATCAAACTTATGCTATTCTCATATGAAACAGGCAGGATGCGTGTCTTTCTGTACCGAAAGATCTCGCTAACCACTGGACGAAATGTCTCCTTTACAGGGAAGCTAAGTCCAGGGAAGTTTTTAATTTATTTTAGGGGAGGATGCTTCCTAAATTCCAAGACTCTCAAAATATTAATTTTTCTTCAATACCATGCGCGTGAAGGTAAAAAGTATTAATTGGAAGAATAACTTGGCTCAAGAACAGACGCAACTTATTACCATGCTTGTAATCAGGTGAGACTTCAAGACAGAGGTAGCATGAAATCAATGGGTTGGTTGTCTGTTGGATGAGCTATGGTTAAATATGAAGATCTAATTTATGTACATCAATATATGACATTGTGCTATGCCCGCCTCTAGAAGTTATGGTTAAAGAAACAAGAGGACTTAATTTATCAATACATTATAAAACATAATTTGCATTATAACACATTAACAACATTCTATGGTCAAAGCAGCTAGTATTTTTACAGCGATAGATTTTGTCAATAGCAACAAAGTTTTCATATCCCATGAAAGTAAAAAAGCGTGTTACATTAATAGAAACTAAGCTGCGTATTTGCGTGAATATAGAAGGTGTAAGGAAAAGTGTATTTGATAATTCTTTAGATATTATACTGAATCATAAATATCATCTGAAGTGTATTCAAATAATGTTTCTAAATAAGAAAATGCCAAGATCGAATGCATTAAGCCTAGACATTTCAGACAATAAAAACTATTAATCAAACTTGAATATCATAAATTATTAAATCTTTTTACCTTCCCTCTATCCATGATACGAGGTCATAAATAATAATGGCGAACTTTCAAGGAATTTAGAAAAATTTGAGTCAGGCCGTTTGCATCTCGCCGTTGCTATACACACTCAGTTTTAAGTTAACCTATAAACTCTAGACTTTAAGGAAAGGTATACAAGTCCAAAGATTAAATGATGTAATTGTACACACGCTATAAAATTAATAAATCATACATAACAATCAAGATTAATCTCCCACCCCCTTAACTTTTTGAAATCTAAGAGTAAAGTTTTCGTTTTAAGGATATATATCATCTAGCATTAGCGTAAAGGGTGTACCATCTCCACTCAAAACAACACATTAAAGCTACTCATATTTTTGAGTATCAAAAAATTGTCTTTATCCAAGACTTAGCGACACAAGCACTTTTACACATGTTAATACAGGCCTGCATGTTTACGTGTGTCTGTTATGAGCTTAGAAAGCATATAGAATAGATATACAATTTTATAGTTTTGATAAAAGATTTTTTAATCAATATTTTAGCACACTTTCAATTTAATATTTATCATTTGTAAAATACTTGCGAATTTGCCACTAGCCTCAAGGGAAGATTGAGGATATAAAAAAAGCTTTGCCTTAAAATGAGTAAAGCTTATAGTAAAATTACAATCCGATCAGAACATTCAAAGAGCATTAGAAAAATAAAACATTTTTCTTCTTGATATTTTTAGGATTTGTTGTATAGACATTGATAATTTTACTATTCAATTAGGTATATGACAAATAATTCTAGAACATATACATTTTTTTTTACTTAAAACCAAAAACTGATTAATAACCACAATGCGTAATATAACAAATCTGGCTTTCTCCAATATTCACTAACAAATATATACATTGTACATACAACATAGAACCAAAGTTCCAACGATAACCTAGTCCTAGTACTAAATAGTAGAAGTAGTAGAAAGAAACAAACAGAAACTTGGAATGAAACTCTAGGAAGCAGACAGACAGATGGCGTGATCGGTCAAGGTTGCCAGTTCTATATAAATTTATCTTTTAAAAATAAAACAAAAATATTATTATATTTAAAAAATGCTTATCTTTAATTTCAAACAAATTTTTAGCGTTGGGTTTATGAAAAAAATCGTGTAATTAATATGGCAATCAGGCAACATAATTCTAACGCCGGGGGATTACGAGTAGAGTAAAAATGGAAGGGGGAAGGTAAAAAAAGGGAGAGTCTTACCAAGAAAATGGGAAAGGTTCTAAAGGAGGTAGGGAAATGGGGAAGTTATGTGTAAGTAATCAGCTGATCAACAACGTAGCCAGACAATTCAACAAAAAAATTTTTTTCTCTCTCGAAGTTTTAATTTAACAGTAAATGCCAAATGGACTGAAAAAATACACTAATTTTTGAGTTCTCAATATGATAAAGGGGATAAATGTAGTTTAAACCCAAAATTTTAATCTTAGATTCAGTACACACTACACAGGCTTTCACTGATAGACAGATCTAGAGGCAGACTAATTGCTCTCAAGACAAATATTTGACATTGCATTAAATAAAATAATACCACCTAAGATTAATTGCGATAAATACTAGACTGCCACTATGTTCTAATTACTAGCGGCATGATACAATAAATTGGCGGGAGAGGTGGGGGGGATTTGTACTCTCTATACATACAGCAATACAGACAGATTGACGGACCAAATGAATTGTAGAGTAGATGCTCATACATTGTTCATAAAAATCTTCACAGAAAATTCTGCTAACTTATTGAAGCAACTAAGTAAATCAAATTTTCCTTACAAACATGTTATGTACGTTAGAGCATGCATTACAGATAGACCTACAGATTAAGTATCATAAATTACATACCAAAAGGAAACTTTTTTGCCAACAAGACAACGCCCATAATCACTGATTACGCAAATGTCCCCCCCCTTACTTCAAGTACACATTAAGTGCACAGCACACAGAAACGCGTGTAAAATTAGGAAAATATTAGGCAATTCTTGTAACTCTTAAGGAATTAAGTATTTCTCATTTGCATTTAAATTCAATAATGACCTTGTAATTTGGTCTTTAAGGCAAAATTTGTTAAAATTCGTGTTTTTTTTTTAAATCAAACTTCCCACATAAATTAAGAAAATAAGATATTAATGATCAATTACTGTCAGGGGTATATGGGTTAAATTAAGCAATACATTACATTAAATGAAAAAAAAAACACAATGTAGTCGACAGACGGACATGAATTTTTGCTTTTTCTCTCCTTCAATTTGGTTAAATCCAGAAACCTGTTTTAGACTTAGTACACCCTGACAGACTATTCAACTTTCCGACAATTCCAATTTGAAATTATTTGCTGAACCACAACCCCTGGAAACGTGTAACATTTTTTGTTCTGAAAAAAATTATTCACACACTGTCAAATGAAAGAAGATAAAAAAAATGAACAAAATGGTCTCAAAGATTCAACAAATCGTACAAAACAGAATATAATGTTTTATGGAGGTACACAATTGAATCATGTGCAGATTGCATAACATGTTTATAAAAACTTATTCAACTGGTGATTCATCTTTAGCTTTCCTGTTCTTGAGACAAGTGGGCTTGTGAAATCTCCAGTCAAGCTTCTGACAGTTCAGAGAACAGTAGAACACATGTTTACAAGCGCTACACTTCCTAGCTGCAAACTTGGAGCACTCAGACAATTCACACTCATTTTCTTGGATTGGTAGACCTTCTCGTACCTTTACAGCCAACTGTAACGAACCTCGAACTTCAGTTGCACATCTTATAAACCTGTATTGCCTGTAGTGCCTTGGTTTAGCATTGTAATCCATAAGCATATCGATAACATTGCAGTAATCATCAGGTTTGTCGTAAAATAGCCTAGCAGTATCCATAAGAATTCTCAATTTATCAACAGCTGTATCGAAATTTGGATTTGCTCCGTGTTTGAGAAGAATGGCCATGATCTCTTTGCGGTCTTCTGGGAACAACTGGAGAGCATGGTAAAGCGGAGTAAGTCCAGCACAATCATGAGCATTAGGGTCAGCTCCAAGAACCAACAGCTTTTCTATGATATCAACATGTCTGTTCTCATTCTCTCCATGATACATGTCTTTATATTCTTTCTTCATCTCGTCAGTAAATAAGATTTCCTTGTCGACATTAACCAATCTTCTGCCAATAATGGGGGCAAACAAGAGCGTGAACCGTCCATATCCCTCTCTTTGGGCCAATGTCAACTGAAGCTTTTGTTCTGAAAACTTGTCAATGTGCTCCATGAATTCTGTGTAGTTACCAAAGAAGATATCATAAAAGATGTCCGAGTAGTAACCCATTCCTATTGGATTATATCTGCTGCCAGGTACATCTACACCATACATGGTTAAAAATTTCCAAACAAACGCTTCCTCTGAATAGGTCACACTAATCACGTTGGGATTATTGTAACTGATCTTTGGCGGATTTTTTCTTAGGAGTGGCACTAGTTCCTTTGTCTCGTAGGCATACCAACATTCCATCAAAACTGCTTTGATCAAACCTTGCTTTGCGAGATCTTGTGATCTTGATTCTTCAAGCTCTTGACTTGTAAACGGTAGTTGATCTCCACCAAATGGTTTAAATTCCTTGTAAATATTTTCCAGTATAACGTACAATTGCTGATAGCTGTTACAACGAAAAAAATCAACAAATATGTCGATGTTAAAGTTTGGCATTATGCTTGTATTTACTTCTGTTTTCTATATTAACAACGTACCAATTACTGAAAAATAAAATTTATTTCATACCTATTTATGATTCAAAATTAGCTTACCAACATAAAAAGATTTTGTGCGTATTAGACTTTAACATGGCATTCAATAACGCCCCCCTCCCTTATCACGTTTGATTACCTATTAGGGTTTCACGCGAAAACTGTTTTAACGCTTATTACTACCATATTTAAGCTATATTAGTAAAATAAAAAGGATTCGGCAACCTACTACTGACGGTTTTATGGGATAATGATGAGAAATCCGCAAAGATTAATATGATGAGAAATCCGTAAAGATTAAAGAAAAACCTGCAAAATAATAGGCAACATTGAAGACCGAACAAGAAGCCAACGTAAAATTTATATATACCAGGTTCTTCATTACATGGTGCGAGTTACATTACAACTTAGGTTCTATGCATGTTGGTTGAAAGTCTGTGCGACCAGCCGATTTCCCCCATTCTTCAAGACCCTTATTTTATCGTTATTCTTTCTTACATTCATTTCATTTTTCATCTAAACCATACTTTTACTTTTGATACTGGAAATCTAAATTCACCTGAATATTTTACGCCCAATTCTATAAAATTTAGAACATTTTTTAACGATCTATGAAATGTCTGAAATGAAATAAAAGCAATTTTAAATATTTGGCATAAAAGTAAAACACCTATTCATTATTCTTTTAGCAAGACTTTAACCAAAAGTCCTCATGTAGCAACCATGTTTCTATAATCAGCTCCTAATTCTTGTTATTTTCTTCGATGCTTTTGAGTAAAAGCAGCTTAGAAATGCAATGAGAGAAACAGAATTTTCTTTAGCAATATTTTTCCCGCACTAAAATGCTAGCAATTTAGAATACAAACTTTTCTTTACCTTTCGCAAGTTGCTTTAAATGCTATTACTAAAATTATTTCTAACCACAGAAAACCCCCTGCTCTTAGGCATTTATGGAATTTAATAAAGATAAGGTAAGTTTTTTTTCGTTAAGCACAACACTCTTTAGCTAAACCAAGTACATATTAACCGAAGCAAAGTAGAGAAAATCTAAATTAATACAAGCTGTATTTCGATTTATAATAACATGATTTTCAATGCCTAACCCTACAATGCTACCCAGTACCTACACAATCTAGTCTGGGGTAAATCACTTAATAAATACAAATTAGTAATCCGTGAATCAAGTTAGAACGATGAAATTCGTAAAGGTGCGAGTATTTTAAAACTATTAAATAGGAGAACTCTAAAATTTGGTATGGCAGGTGCTCTGATAACGTACAATATAGAACTGTCAAGAATCGACGGAAAAACCGCCGCTGCCGCCGAAAAACGGAATATCCCGCCTTTTTTTTGCTTTTCTCGCAAAATTACACAATATACAAAAATTAGACAAACTTATTATTTTCTAATAAAGTTTTGCTCTGGACACTTGTGACTTATTGGAAAGAGTCAGAATAAAATATAGGGGAAATTGATCAGAAATAAGTTTTAATTAATTCTAAATTGACTAGGTAATTTAGAGAAAAAACGTGAGAAAAAACGTGAAAAAAACGCAAAAAAACGGCGGGAGCGGCGGTTCAGCCGCCATTATTTCACAAATCCACGTTATACCTCATTAAAGCAACCACCAAGCCAAATTTTAGAGTTCTACTCCTATTTTAAAGTCTTAAAACATTTACTTCTACGAAATTCTGCGAAAGCTTCCACTCGGTTCCCTTTAATAGCAATAAATACTTTCATAACATAAGATTCCTTTCTTTAAACTTAATACAATATCTGATCATTTTAGAATTCCTACGAGTTCGTTAAAATAATCAAAAAAAACTTTTTTGGAAACAAAGCGTCAATGAATAAAATATATTTAAAACCAAATAACATAACATAAATAATAATAAAATAATGATCACAATCTTGGTATACACATTTACAATTAATAATTCAAACAAAATACCATCAACTCAACATGTTTTTTCATTTTAATTCAAGATATTGCAAATATACCAAATTATTAAATTTCAAGCAATTTTCTGAATAAGGAAATAAATAATAGAATAAGCATAAATTTATCATAACTAT
This sequence comes from Acartia tonsa, assembly GCA_900241095.1. Taxonomy (NCBI): domain Eukaryota; kingdom Metazoa; phylum Arthropoda; class Copepoda; order Calanoida; family Acartiidae; genus Acartia; species Acartia tonsa. Next base: position 22,051 of record LS043085.1, on the reverse strand, counting down.
AAAACAATTACACTTTCATTTATATTCCAATAGATTATTTCTCTTTCCAAAAACTCTAGACTTTTTAAAATTTACCTCCAATACCTGCATCAATATTACTTTTTTATGTCCGAATATAATCTACACCATTTGTGAATTCAATTTATAATTACCCTATTTTATTATTCAAGAAAGCTCATGAAACCTCCGGGAGAGAAGGAGACTTGTTTTCAACAGAAATAAAGTTTGCAAAAATATTTCTAAAAACTGTCATTAATATATGGAATTAATATTTACTTTCTTCTGAAGATTTAATCTTTCTTCAGGGCCAGTCAATTATTAAATTTAGACAACTACAATTCAGTGAGTAAAGATTACTGTACTTAAACTTATTTATTTTATTTTAAATAAATATCAACTTATCCAAATAATTTTAAATATGATAAATGAAAACTAAAAAGACACTATACATGATTAAATAAAATTTGTATCAAACTGTTATCTATGCACATGGCCCACCAAAAGTAAATAACATATGTAATTAAAATAATTAGGCTATAATTTAAATTTTTTAACTGGTTTTCTAGGAATGGGTATTGAAACAAGAATGTAAAACTGGCATACGACTATAAAAATACACAAGCATTCACAATTGTTTAGAATGTTGGTGGAGCGGTCACACTTCCCATACTGCTGGGGTTAAACATCATGGGTACACCAGCCGGCACTGAGCTGGTCTCGGCTCCTGAGCCAACATCTCCAGGACTATCTAGCTGCAGAGATCCAGGACCTTCGTCTGGGGAGCCACTGCCGTTTGCAGTAGCTTCTACTGCACCAGGGTTGAACAGCATCGGCGGCAAGCTGGACGGCTGCTGCGACTGCATGTCATCAGCCATCATCATTGGTGGCATAGCAGTGGCAGAAACTGGTTTTGTTAACCCCGACTGACGATTTACATCAACATAAGCAGCACGCCCTCTACGCTTAGCAACTCTAAAGTTTGTTGGCCCTGGCGGCAGTGCACCACCTGGGTCTCCAGATAGCGCTGGTGCTACACCGGAGGGCGCACTAGGTTTTGGCTCTTGACTTTTTCTCATAAATGCAGGATCCATCGGGGGTGGAGCAGCTGGAGCAGAAGAATTTTCGTCTTCATCTGTGTTGACCCAGCGACCAAGCTTATCATCATAATATATTGTCTTATGGGTATCATCAGGCAAATGCACTTGGTTTGGAGCTCTTAATATCTTACCAATAAAGCCAGGCAGCCAACTAGACTTTTTAACCGGCTCAGATTTTGAAGCTTTTCCATTAGCTTTTGTCGGAGATGACTTGTTTGATGGCATATCGTTATTTGCATTCTTATCCTGCATAATATCATTGGAGGGCAATGAATTCTTCCTTGGCTCCGATTCCGAAATGGATGTTTTGCGGCTTCCCGCAGTTGGATCATCAGATATTTGAGACGGCATGTTGGGATAACTTGACATTCCAGGATTATTAAACCCATGGTATCCAGCAGTTGGAGCATCTGCAGGATTAAACATTGGAGGCATCACAGAATTAGTCACTGAAGGGTTAGCCTGGTTCTGTTGGCCGGGGTCTACAATATCTTGATAGCCACCACCAGAACTATAAGCCCCAGGATTAAACATTGTTGGTGGCGCTGGTTGTTGCTGATATTCATCAGGTGATTGTAAACTAGAACCATCTTCGCCATAAACAGCCTCTTGGTTTTCAGGAATAGACGCCATGCCACCTGATCCACCCCAACCATTACTATTCTGATATTCCCCTGCACTATTGTAATCTTGATGTTCTACTGGCTGTTCCTGATGGCTTGCTAATCCTTCCTCGTGTTCATTGTTATTTAACTGAGCATGTCCACCATCAACACCAGTTTCATTACTATGTTGTTCCTGTTGGTTATTTATACCTTGTGAATCTGTCTGAGGCTGTTCCTCCTGGTTCTGATAGTGTCCGGAATCATAATATCCTGATCCAGGTTCATTATAGGAATATGTGTTGGTAGATTCAGCTTGTTGTTGAGTGTACAAATCATTATAAGTGATGTTATGAACGGTTTCTCTCAATCTTGTCATCCACTCAGGGTCAGGAATTTCACTCAGCTCCCCCGAGCTTGTTGTGTATAGAGGATCCTAAAAAGATACATAATGAGAAAAACAATTCTTTGAAGATTATTTAAGTCTTTACTGTGAGATAGATATTATATGGCATGATATGAGAAATGATGAAAAAGAAATTAATTCTCAAATTTAAAAAAAAACTTTTTACTTCCCCTGAAATACCTAAACAGTGAAGAGAAATTCATCTTTTACCGTGGCTTTTTATATTTCAATAAAAATAATATTACCTGATATTTAAGTCTATCGGACAAAGTTTCTAGTTGTTGTAAGAAATCTGGAAGAAAATCTGTGACAATGCTGGTTGGATTATTGATAACATATTCAGCTATTTCTCTACAGTATGCCTGAGCCTGGTTGGTCAGGCCACATTCTAGCAGACGGATGGCGTGCAACAGTTTGAAAGGCTAAAAATAAAAAAACATTTTAGGTAGGTTCCTTTTGTTTTGGTTGTTACTAAATAATATACCCAAAGAACCAAAATTTCCCCTTTATAAGTGGAAGTTTGATGAAACTTCCATTAATACAAAATTACAAATGAAAGGTAAAATGTATTTAGTTCTAACCTGCAGAGTAGGCATTTCAAATTCAGGACTTCCCAGTTTCTGTACAAACTCATAGATTTCTGTGCATTGAATAGCCTCATTTGTGGCAAACTCTTGCACAGATTTTTCTCCGGGCATTGACAACAACAGGACCAACTAAAAGATTTTTTAATATGAAATATATTGTTAGTTTAACTTTTATTATTTTATAATTTTTCATTTTTCTATCAGCAAAAAACTATTAAATACGATGCGATAAGTAACTATAAACTCATGGTTTAATAGACGTGGCCAGGCCAACAAGAAATGAATTTATCTAATGATATGTTAACATTTCCGTTTGACAAACTTTACAACTAAGTTTTGATCACAGGTAAAAAAATTATTATATCTAGCTAAAAATAATCTGATGTAGTATGTGATGAATTAGGCATAATTATTAATTACCTTAGAAGTTTTCTTAGAGAAAGTACCAAACTCTAACCCTGACACAATATAACAGAACTGAGCAGCATATATCTGTCCTTTGCTAAGCAGAGTGTCCCCCAGGGTTTTCATTGATCTCCTGATAAAAATAAACGTTGTTTTACTTAAAACGTTAAATGACTATAAATATTGAAAGAAATTTTAATTTGATTTGGTAGATAAACTTCTACAAAAAAAAAGATGCTTTCTGAATTAAATGCCTTTCCTCTCGTTTAGAAATGGATATCTTCCATTATTTTACCTGTTTATATCGGAGCCAGGATATGGATTAGAAAGTATCATAGCTAAATGTGGCCTCCAATCTCCTAACCTCTAAAATCAAAAACAAAATGTCAGTAAAAATTAGGTTCTAAAACAATAAAAAAAATGTTTACGAACGTAAAAATAGTTATGTTTTTATACGAAAAACACGAACCTGATCTGCAAAATTTTTCATGGCAGCCGGAATCCTAGCTGACATAAGCTGGTACAATGTTTGTAACGGGTCGTTGACAGCTAGACCATTGGCAAATCTTGTCATAACACTCGCATATGTTCTCTGGTCCATCTTACTAGCCAGGAACAGAGCGTGCCCCCAGAGGCCAACACTCATGGCAAATTCTAGACCCTCCTGTTTGTTTCCGTGAAGCAGGTAGGATCTGAACTTTGCAACATACTCCTCCTAAAATGTATTTTTTGGGTACAAAAACAACAATGGGATATATTAACGCCTTAACTGGTAAAAAATATACATATCATAAAACTTACTTAGGAAACCTTAAACTTTTCTTTAACCGGCTGGGGATTCAAATACTTTTGTATTCAGGAAAATAACAGTCCCGCCTTCCCCCCTCCCCCCTCCTCCAGTACAGGATGAAATGGATATAATGAAAAGTGTACACTCAAGTGGCATAGCCTTCTCCATTAAAAGAAATTTTACCTATTCCTAATTAATTTTTAAATTTTAAGTAGGCTATATGCGAGTCCAAAACTTAATAACCTGGGACGCTCCGCTGTTGATGTAAGTCTTTGATGACATTGTCCTATCGACCACCTTTTCCCCGTGATCTTCGCTGAATGACGACATCGAACCAGTCTCCTCAGCATCCAACTGACTTTGACCACGATAAGATGAATTGCCACGACTTCTGTCTAGAGGCAGAGCTTCCATGCTGTTATTCATCCTAAAAACAGAAAAAAGGTTTATCTTTATTACAAAGCTTCATATAACTAGTAAATAAGATATACAATGCATTCAAAAACTCTCCCACACTAATTAAGCCTCAAATCCCATAAGAAACTTTGCGAAGATTCCCTGATTAAATCTATGACTATTTCCTAAGATGGCTTTCTTTCGAAATAAAAATACCATATTACGAAACAAATTCTTTAAGCTTGGATTAATTGTACCCATTCTTGAGTCAAACAGGCATACTAATATATACTCAATGTCAAATGATGCTACATACCTGCTTTTCTCAGTGATAAGAAGTCCTGCCAAGTCACTACCTTCAACCTGGCCTTTCTGTCTAAGCAATAGGATGAGCATCCTCCAGATTAACTCATAAGAATCTCTGTCAACCATTCTACGCTCCCGTGCATCATGAATCTTTTTTTCGCAAAATTTTATCACATCATTTCTGTGAGTCTCCTAAAAATAACATAAAATTGATAAAAATGTCAATGTAGCAGATATAAAAATAAATGGACAAGAAAAAAAGTTTTTTTTCTTCAATTTTTTTATACTTTTAAATTTAAAGATTGATTTGTCTATCATTACTTCGTAAAGACATTCCTTGGTTGTTATGCAGAGAAGTATTTTTTTTAAGGTTAAGAATTATATATTATTGTAATTACCTTTGGTTTCAAAGGTCCTGGAAAGATGGCCAGCTCGCGATACTCTTGTGTGTGCTGCAGCAAAGAGGCCACTGAATGCAGCTCTACTGTAGCAGACTGACCTTCGCGTGGAGAGTGTGCCTCAACTTTGACCAACAATCCGCTAGCAGACAATCGTGCACACACATGGGGTCGGGAAAACATAAGAGGGGTTAGTCTTGCTGGCAGGATTGAAGATGAAGAGGTTGTATGCTCCATACTGGTGTCCTGTGGTCCAGCTATGGTCGATTCCTGACCAGCCTGTCGCGACTCAGGTCTAACGAGAAAAAAATGACATGCATAATAGAGAAGCAACTAAAGAATTAAAGTCTGTTTGCTCAAATGTTATTTTAACAAATTAAAGCATAAAACTCAAAGGTGGGGGCGGGCATTTTCTACACTAATAGTAAAGTATCAGAGTGTATTCGTTCATGAAGTAAGTCGAATATGACCAATATATTAAGCCACTAACGAGTAGAATAGAAAATATGCTGCAGGTATTGTTAAAGGGGTAGTTTCACGAAATACAGTTGAACTTAATTTAGTAAACCGCCTGTATTTTCCTAGTTAATGGGTTAAACTACATTTATATAGCATATATTTGAAAAAAAATCAATTTTCTACCACGTAGTTTTTAAAATATCAAGACTTGAAATTTGTCTTTTTGTAATATATGCAATTAAAAAAGACGATTTTCGAGTCTTGATATTATAAAAACTATGTGGTAGAAAATTGAAATTCTTTCAAATATATGCCAAATAAATGTAGCATAACCATTTAACCAGGATAAAATATGCGGTTCACTAAATTAAGTTCAAATACATTTTGTGAAACTACCCCTTTGTTAATTAACTATAACTAAAGTGAGATAAAGGGGGTTGCCGTGGCTTAGTGGTAATCACAGTTCGAGAGTATGTTAACTCGAAATTGTCAGTCGCAATACGTTCATGTAATTTCTTACTGGTTGGGTAAGAAGATTATTGAGTGGTGTGGATATCCAATAGTCACATATTTAATATGAGAACAACTCTTTATCACAAGCTCCACTGCAGAGACTTATTTTAGAACACCTGTTATACTCGGCGAGGTAAAAAGTGATAATGAGAAGCTTTCATGAGATAACGGGTCAATTCTAAATGTGCATTAACATTGAAGCTTGAGCTGGTCCTAGTTGCTATATTACAAAGTGACTTAACCTACTCCATAACGGCCTGGGTCATGAGACTAAGAAAAAATGGCTAAGAAATCTATCAATCATGAATTGGAAAAAAAAAAATTTTAATAACTTTTTTACCTATGTGTTGGTGAGAGCTGATGGAACTTTCTTGAGAACTCCTCAACTTCTTTATCCTCTGTATCTCTAACAACACCACCAGTTGTCTCGTTCAGCTCTTTATTTCCAGCTGCCACTGCTGGCTTCTTTTCCTCAATTAAATGCAGGAAATTGCGTTGAAAATGCTGAAGAAGATGGTGAAGCACGGGATTTTCAAGCCTTAACTTCTCCATTAGCTGCGGCTGCTTGCCGTACGTGTCCCAATATGCTTTGTAAGTCTTGACATGGGCTGGGTTGGTCAAAGATTTCTCCATTTCCTGCACTGCTGTTTGTATCTAAAATAATCAATAAGAATAGCTATTGCTATGAATATTACTGATTTTCTTGCCAAATTAAACAATTTTGAATAATTTGAGACAAACATATTTTTTTCCATAAAAATTACAATGGTCAAGTGATATAAGGAATTTGTCTAATTTGGCGAGAGGCAAAAAATTGCATGAAACGGCGGTTTTCGCCGATAGCGGCGGTTCCGCCGCCGTTTCTCCACAGTTCCACATTGTTCCTTTTTAAAGCGGCAGCTGTGCCAAATTTCAGTGCTGTAACTTTAAGTTCCTTTTACTTTTTGTTTTTGGTTTAAAAAAGTGTCACACCCGCACTCTCACTTTTAACTAACTCTTTATTTCAAACTTTACTCAATAATATTTTTTATTCCCTTTGATATAATTTAAGCTTTGGTACCTGATATTGAATTTGATACTGATACTGTTGTTGCAACAGCTGTGGAAAGAAAGCCATTCCCCCAGCCATGCCGCCACTCCCACCTACACGGCTGAACATACTCTCGTTAGGATCGAAGTGACTTACAGAGCCAGCTCTTGAACCAGGCCTTGATCTAAGTAAAAAGAGTTGTTAGATTTTGTAAAGAATATTTACTTAATTATTTTTAAAGTAAAGGACAAGCTAAACTATGGTAATATTGTAATTTCTAGATTAAATCTCAGTTTACCTGTTCAGATGATCATCTCCATAGTAAGACTCTCTGTCCAATTCAGAATCAATTCTGGACCTGCCGTAATATCCATCCCTATCTCTATATCTTCCACCCTGATCCCTTCTTCTAGCTCCTCCTCCTCCGTGATAGCTTCGTCTATCGTCCTCTCTATCACGACCATGAATGCTTCGTCGGTCGTCCTCTCGTCCATGATGACTCCTTCGATCATCCTCTCTTCCTGCTCCGCGTACACTTTCACGTTCATCGTCACGGTCGTCATAAACATGACGTCTGTCATAATCGCGCCGATTGGGACGTCGGTCATAGTTTCTCATACTTTTGTTGCCGTTATAAAAATCATCATCGTCATCTCTGTAAACCTCGTGCTTTCTGTCTGAATCCTCATCTCTGTCAGTAGAAGAACGGTTTAGTCTATCGTATCCACGCACAGGCCTGGGTGCTGGTCGGTTACCTTTAGGCGATAAGTTACGCCTCGGTTGAATACGTCGCTTAGTAACACTGTTTCTCTCACTCTCAGACTCGGGTACATTTTCATCATCTGAGTCATATGTAGACTTTTTATAATCATCTCCCCTTCGTCTTGCTTGAGGCGGGGGAGGTGCGTATCCTTGTTGTGTAGCTTCTTGGCCTGCAACAGCACGGCCTGGAGTAGGCAAGGGCGGAGCCTTTACTGGAGGAGGAGGGCCTCCCATCACGGTTTCGTCACGCTTGTCTGAGCCAGCCGCTGCACTGCGTACTTCTGTGTTAGGGGACGGGGTTGCGGACGTCATCTGCAGCATGGATCCTCCTCCTGAAGCAACCTGGTGGATGGGGGAGGAGTCAAGTGGGGTGGACGTTACAGAGGAAACTGATCCATAATCTAGATCAGGTTGAGAGGGCAGCTGAACATAATTTCTCCCAGGAGGCATTCTACTATTTGAGGGAGGTGGCGGGGGTAATCTATAAACAAAAAAAATTATCAAATTAAAACTTAGGTTGGTTATGACTAGATAAAAAACGAATAATTCCAACACCCAAAGAAATTCTATAACCCAATAATAGTGTTAAAGCAAAACTTTACTAAAGGTCCAAAATCGAAGGAAAACGATTTTACCGCAATTATTTCTAACGGCTGGTTTATATGCATTTCTCATATTCCTCCCTTACCATACTAAGTAAGAGGGTGAGGGGGGGGGGAGGTTAATGCAACCATCTCGTAATCAATGTGTAAATGGCACTTAGAATTTGAATTTCGATCTGAAATTTTGCATGAGTAATCCTTGGCAGGTCTATTTAAATCTAAATCTAACAAAAAGTTGGAAAAGTAACTTCTTAAAACATATTTTTGCTTTAAATCATGTAAAATGATACCAAAAACCATTTTATGATTTCTAGTACCAGCAACTACCGGCTAGAACCGTTTGAAAACGTTTTGGAGCGGCAAAATATTATTTGGAGATAGGTTTCGTGGTAGATTTGCCCTGAAAATAGCCAAAAAAAATGGCTAAACGGCTGAGTCGCCAGCTGTTAGTCGTTACTTTTACAACTTTTTGTTCGAGATGGTTGCATAAACCCCCCTCCCCTTTATGGTCAATTGATTTCCCTGTCAACAAAAAAGACATCATTGAGCCTACCTTGATGAGGAAAGTGGAGGAGGTGGTAATGGTTGGGGTTCTCCCTCGACTTCCCTCGTCTGTACGGGGGGAGGTGCTACTGGCACATGAGAACTCACATCCTCTCCTTCAATGGTCCTGAAGTAAGGTTTCATAAGGTAAAATACTAAAAACAGAAGTATCGAAAAAGAGAAAGCTTTCCTAACGTATTAATAATGAAAATTCGTCAAAATTACCTTATTTAATTTAGTAAATGCTTTGTGTACTTGAAAAAAATATTTTTATATAATACTAAAATCTTGTCACTGAGATACATAAAAAATCCTGGGTTTTTGATACAAAGCTTTTTAATTATTAATAATCTTTACCTGTCAATAGTATTTGGGTACAAGTTAGGCCTCTGTTCAGTTGAGTCCACCTCTCCTTCTATTTCCCTGGCAGGTAGAGGAGGTACAATACCACTCACAGAGGTTGATCCTCCTTCCACCAATCTTTGATTTGTTGGAGGAATAGGCATCATCGTTGGAGGTGGTATGGACGGTGGAGGAGCAGCGCCAGACTCTCCTACAACCATGCGCTCAATAGATGGCGGCTCATCCGTACCTGCTCCAACCCGGGGAGGCTCGTTGCCACCCACCATTGGAGGCAGGTCTGAGGGTGGCTTGTTCATCTGCTGCAGACTATGACCCCCTGGTGATAAAACTGGTTGCAGAAGGGAAGAAGCCATACTGCTTGAAATTTCTTGGGATACTCGATTAGCATCCTCCTCTTGGAGCTCACCAGTTTCCATATAAAGATTTCTATCAGTACTAGGAACAAGCAGAGGTTCTGTTCTTAAAATGTCAGGAGCCTTATCTTGACTTGGTCTACGGGGAGGATTTGAGATGCGATTTGAATTTGCATCCCAGGATGATCGCTGACCAGATGTTAAATCTGGCATTGCACTCTCTATCTGATCCTTATAGAAATCATGATGTTGGTCATGAGCTAGAGCTCCACCAAAAGCACCACCTCCACCCAACATTGGATTAAAAATAGGCGGCCCAGGTGTAGCTGGGCCAGGAGCGTGATTGTCTAATTGCACATTGCTCGTAGCTGCCGACTGGTGGACAAAAGATTGGGCAGTTAGATCTGGAGCAGCTGATGGAATCTGATGATCCATTGGAGGAATATCAACATTTGCAATCTGATTAGACTGAACAGCACTATTTGACAAACTTTCATCATTATGGTGTTGTGAATCTTCTTCGTTTTGTCCAGTGATATCACCAACAGCTCCAGATGAATTAGGATAGGGATAGGAAGAACCTGGAAGTGATGCAAACATATCTGGTGGAGGAGCAACTTTATCTGCAGCTGTAGTTATGTGATTGTTTACATCATTTACAATTTCTGGCTGATTATACTGGCGCAGATCGACCAAATCTGGCGGTCCAACCATGGCTTGACCCCCGGACTCTTCCCAATCAACGACAGGTGCATCATCGTTATTCAAATTTTGACTTTCAACTGATTGCCTGGCTAATTGGGACACAGCATCACTTTCATACTGCAGACCTTCTTGAGGTTGTACATTATAAGAATCAAACTGTTCTTGGGAGCTTTGTTGCAAATCCTGGTTCATTACTGCAGGATAATTCACGGGATTAAATTGATCTTCTGGATATTGTTTAACCTCAAAATTTTGACCTGCAGACTCAGCATCAGGAGGAGAAAGGTCACTTGCTTCCTGCCCTATTTCCAAGTTTTCTAAACCATTCACTAAATCCTGCAAAATAATATTATATGAATATGTATACCTAGAGGATGTAAACTCGTACAATATCAAAATAATGTTAATCAATTCTATTTTTAAAATCTATATAAATTGGAGAGATAAAAACAGGGGTGTATATTCTGCAAATTTGACCCTGATAAAAGGGGAGGGGGGGGGGTGTAAAAATTAAGAGAACTGAAAACCTTTTTTTCCCATTTTTCTCCCCTTCTTGATGAAAAAACTAAAAGAATATGTGGGATAAATATAAAGGGAACTATCCACGAACGAGAGCAAGTGATTCTAAGCACCTTCCAGCATTGATCTATAGTATTTTTTTAGTGAATATACTAGGTTTATGTTTAATATTTGCTTTATCAACTAAAAAGTTGGGTTTTACCATGGTTTATATGAAAAAACTTTGAAATGTTAATCGTTTTTTGATACAATGTCATCAAAAGCTTTGTAGAGTTCAAAGGACAAAATAAAATAACACGGCAAAAAAGCATCAAATGCTGTAAATTGTAAAAGTACATTAATTAAACTGTTTACAATACTACAAGTTACCAACCCTTTTTTCTAAATATACATTTTTAATCAAAATAATATACTTCTGTGTCAAAGCTTTCAATAACAGTTTGAACTCATCAAAACATTTGAAGATATTGCACCAAAAAATGCTTTACTTTTCAAAAGTTTTTTTCATATAAAACCATGTTGAAACCTAACTTTTTATTCGATAAACCTAATATTTAACATAGACCTAGTATATTCACTAAAAAAATACTATGGATCAATGCTGGAAGGTGCTTAGAATAACTTGCTCTCGTTCGTGGATAGTTCCCTTGGAATAAAATAAAGAGTTCTGAAAATATTTTTCCATTTTTCATGCTTCATTTTCCATGTAAAGTTTCTATAATTAAATTTGGGGAAGTGGGGCCCGGGCCGGGGGAAAGTAAAAGAAATTCAACTTAATTTACAACATACCTATAACTGTGAAAAAAGTTTACCTGATTCTGAATAGACTCGTGATCTTTTTGAACTTCAGAATCAGCTTGAGAATTTTCATTGCGTTCACCATTTACAGTTTCGGTGGTTGATTCTATTTGTTTGTCAGAATTCTCACTATTTTGTTGATGGGACCCTAATGCTTGTTGTTGTTGTTGATTAGCATAATAAGGAACCCACTGTTGAGCATAATAGTCCCAGCACCACTGACCAGAAGGATCCAGTATAAGCTCAAGGTTCTGCTGTTGCTGCGGCTCTTCACTATTCACCTCTCTCTGTTGTGACTCATCTGCGTAGCCACCAGCATTTTGGGCTACATTTTCTGTAACTTGATGTTCAGATACATTCACATCCTGATGTTGCCAATTTTGCTGAGCTCCACCTGATGAAGAATCAACGGATTGTTGTTGGTGTAGCTGAGGTGGTTGTTGTTCTGCCGAGGGTTGTTGGCTTTGCCAATTTCCTTGATAATCATAACCATCTGCAAATATAAAGGTTTAATAAAAAGTATATTGAAATTACTTTTTTCTTTGTTTAAAAATACTAACTGTACCTAGGTTACATAACATACAAGAACAGTAGGTAACAATTTTGACAAGAATAGTTTTTAAGAAATAAGACCCGTCAATTGAAAAAATTAAACATTTAATGCTTCCACTGGTGTAAGTTAAAATCCGCAAATAAAAACCTATTTTATCTCAATTGCTTTTCTAAATATATGTAAATTTATCGTAGTAAAATTGCCGTTGATATTAAATATCATAGCTGAGGTTTAATCACATAATTATAGTAATAAAATGTAATGTTGTCTATTATATTGATAATTTACAAAATCCGATGAAAAACAGCGAGGAAAATTTAAAATGTCATAAACTGAATGTTCCAACAATTTGAAGAAAACTTTCGACAAATATTGCAAGATTATCTAGGTAAACTTTGTACTTTTAACAAAATGCCGAAAAATCTAAATGTAAGAGTTTCTTGGACAATGAAAAGCATCAAAAATATTATCGATTGTTTTTTTAAGACATAAAAAGTTATACCTTATTCAGGGGTGTATTTTCTGCATACGATTCATTTTTTCCCCCAAATGCAAATAATCCCCCCCGCCCCTCAGTTTTTTTTTCGCCAAGGAGGAGTGAAATTATTTTACTACTCCTTATTTTACTCATTTTTTTTGTTACCCTTTCCCACCTATCTTGCTAATTTTTACCCCCAAGGAGGGAAATAAATGTTTTCAGCACTCTGTATTTTTTCATGGGGGGGGGGGGGGGGGGGGGGGGGGGGGGGGGGGGGGGGGGGGGGGGCGGGGGGGGGGGGGGGGTGGCG
>LS043083.1:1823-17889 GCA_900241095.1 Acartia tonsa | reverse complement strand
TTGCGCCGCCGTTTCTTCACAGTTCCATATTGTACCCCTATAAAGCAACTGCCATGCAAAATCTCAGACCTGTAACTCTTTTTTTAGTTGAGTTCCTTTGTTGACTTTTAGTTTTGGTTTCAAAAAGTGGCACATCCGCCTCCCCCCTTTTACACCGATGATTTATTTCTATAAATGGAGAAATTTTATTTTTCATTGTTGGGGATGTGCAACAATTTATCGTTCATTGTCCTATTTTTCTTGGAGGGGTGCCGGGTGTTACTTCTGAAAAAAAGTGAAACACTTAAGCTCTTCATGGCTCAACGATTCTTCGATAAGCCCGATTTTCTAAATATCAATTCCAGTGTTGTATTTATTAGGGCTGTCAATCCGCCCAATCTTTGGGTCGGATTCGTCTTCTTACAAAAATCCGCCAAAAAAAGGCGGATTGCAGATTCTCGTGTTTTTTGTGCTGATTTTCGGATTGTAGATTCTAGCAATTTAAATTGCGGATTCGGAAAGTGGGTCCAAAAATTGGATTGCAGATTTTCGGATTCATTTATTTTAAACGTTTTTCAGGTACAAGGGAGAATTTAGTCCGTCCTTTTTATGTTGTCCAGAATCCTTTACCTGGCACCCCATAGATCAATGCCTACCCCTCCTGGACACTTCTGCCTATTCTCGACTGTGTCCAAACAAAGAAACAAAGGATGAAAATGCTTTTAAATGTATTAAAGATGTTATGGTTCTTCATCAGCGTAAGGTAATCCAATATTTGAAAGGAAGCAGGGAGGGAGGGGACACTGAGCTGTTTATTACAATAGTCCCTAAAGTCTTTTAGTGACATATTCTTATTTTTTGGCTTAACAAAATTGGGGACTTTTATTGAATTTTTTTGATTGTCAAAACGTTCTAACCACTAATTGTAATCTACGGTAGAGGAAATTTTGTGTGTCATCATTTGGAATGTTCATTAATTTATCGGCAATTGTCTTATCCCTTCAAATCCCTGGAAGAAAAGAGTTTTATGTAAGGGAGGACTTTTTATTGCAAACTGTCACGTCGCGCAGTTTATTTTCAAGACCCCATGAATTTTAATTTGCCTTATAGTTGGTCTTCAGCTTCCTAAAGAGGTTTTTTATTCCCGGAAGAAGATAAAAATTTGGATGGTCATTGACCATATAAAAAAATCGCATAAGTTTTGGACTGATTGAACTGCGCTTGTTAGGAAAGCTTGTATTTTTTTTATTATTTAGATGATGACTTGGAGTGAATACGAGGAGTTTTCCACCAGATCAATAGATGAAGATAATTTTGACACTGAGGACGAGAAAGAACAGGAGATACGGGAGGTGACAGAGTATGGACACCTCGTGGGCAGAGTTATTATGGCTAATATGCTCCTATTTAGACCAACCAAAGATTGTTAGATTTGAGATGGAAGTTGCCATGATTTTTGTGATTATTTGACTAAAGTTTATGGATATTTTATGCTATGCCAAACTTAGTCTCTACCATGAAGCACGACTTAATGGATTGGCTTTCAATTTGAAATTATAAACTGAAGGTGTAGTGTAGAAATTGCTTATCCATCTTATTCAAATGTATAGCGAATATTCTTCACTCTAACTATAAACCTTAGTCCAAATAATCACGAAATTCTCTAAAGCGCCCAAACTCTCCACTTTTAATATTTGAGTAATGTCTTTTTAAATATTAAAGATTTACAGAAACTTAAATTTATACCTACCTAGTTATAGTCACAACAAAAAAATATCTCAAAAAAAACAAGTCTTAATATTTACTTTATTTTATACCAAAAAAATACATGTATAGTTTAATTTAAATGCGCTTAGTAAAAGAAGCTTCAAATTCAATTTGAAACTTTTTTTTCATGATTGTAATAAGTTTATTCTTTTGTACCAAAAGCTTATGTTAGTATTATTACCAGTCAGAGATATGTCACTTGAAGGAGAACTAATTTCCCGTATGACTTCGAAACCGATTAATATCCGCTGGATTAGAACCGGTTCTTAGCCATACTGAAAAATCATGTATCGTATCGTATTAAATCCAGTTTTCTACGAATATTAAAATAAAAATCATTATGTTAAAACCAGTTTTGTTAGCCCGTGGCTTAGGCATTTTGGCGATAACATAACTGGTTTTAATCTTAAAATATGTCTCTTTTATATCCGCGGAAACCTGTTTATGATACAATGCGATAAATAACTATTACTATCAACTTAATATTAAATATGTCTAGGAACTCTACATTTTGTTTTTAATAACCTGTTTTGGTTAATCACATAAAAGAATTTCTTTTCAAGTGTCATATCTTTCCTTACAAATGACCGGTTATAAATTATATACCAGTGAAAAGAAAATTTACAAACTACTATTATTGAACTATTTCAGACCTTAAAATATGGCGGATCCATTAAGCTTGCTGCGTCAATACACAATTGACTGCAAACAAGTTATTGAACGGTATAATAACATAATATTTGGCGAGCACTCATTTCCGAAAACTGTGAAAACAAATTATGTTATCTACGGCACGACTAATGAATTTTACACATTGGAATGTCTGCTGTATTTTATAAAGAAGAGAAATCTACAGCATCCTAAGTATGTGACCCAAGCTGACAAGGATGGAGTACCCTTTATACGTCGGCCCGACCGTAAAGACTTGTTGTTGTATCTGCGAGGGAAGACAAACTGTTCTTCCAGCATAGTTAAGCAGGAGAAGCGTACAGGGGATGATACTCTGGAGATAGTTAAGCAGGAGAAGCGTACAGAGGATGATACTCTGGAGATAGTTAAGCAGGAGAAGCGTACAGGGGATGATACTCTGGAGATAGTTAAGCAGGAGAAGCGTACAGGGGATGATACCTTAGAGAAAGTATCCCCTAAGAAGCCAAGAATTGATGATGCCACCTTACAAACATTAAACGACCGGCTATCAGAAAATTGTTGTCAGGAATATGAGGAAAATTCTACTGCAACAGCTGTTAAGGAAGAATCAACAACAAACTAAAAGAAACAAAAGACAAGAAACTGTTGGATGTCTCGCATCGAATCTCCGTGTGCATCTGAATCCTTCAGAGAATCAGGGCTATTACAGAGAGTTATTTTCTGATAAAGGTACAACATTTATTATACTTTTTAAAAATCAGTTTTAGAAATTAATTTTCAGTCATTTCATAAAGTAGTTTATAGTAGGATGTCTGTTTGTCTTTCTGTATGGAATTTTGTGTATATTAGCCGTTTTTAAAAAAATTAGGTGAACAAATATGATTGAATACACATTTTCATCGCATCGTTTCATTAACAGTCGTCAGTAAATGAAAGTCGAAAATTCTAACCTCTAAACAATGCGTTTAATACATACATATTTTAAAAACACATTAGAATGCAAAAAATCCCCTACAGCTTTTTTAATTTATAAGTTCTAAAATTTTATAAAATATTTAGGTAGATGATGCGTGAAGTGAATATGAAGACTTTTCAAGCCAATCAAAAGATGTGAAGATTATTTGGACATTGAAAACCTGTCATACAATTACAGAATTACTGATATACAACTTTTAAAAATGTTAAATGTATTACAGAGCTTATTATTTCATAGAAAGCATTTAAAATTTTTGCATTTAATTATATGTTAAATTATATTTCATTTTTTTGTGATTACTTATATCTTAAATTTTTGTTCGTACTTCATAGTTACCATTTTAAAGCGTTTTTTTTTCTCTTGAAATATTCCTTCATTTTCAGGTTTTTAAGAACTATTAAAATAATCATTATTTTTCATTTCAGACTCCAAAATGGCGGATCCGTTAAGTTTGCTGCGTCAGTACAGCATGCAGCGCAAGCAGATAATCGAGCGGGATAACAACATCATATTCGGCGAGTTCTCCTGGCCCAAAACAGTGAAAACCAACTACATTATCTACGGTACGACCAAGGAGTACTACACACTGGAATGTCTGCTGTACTTGTTGAAAAATATTAACCTTCAGCATCCTGTGTACGTTAGACAGGCTGTCAACGATGACGTGCCCATTGTACGTCGTCCAGATCGTAAAGAGTTGTTGTTATACCTGCGAGGAGAAACCAACTCGGCTCCAAGCATTGATAAATCGGCTCCGCTGGAGATGCCCACACAGGTAAAGCGTACAGCTGATGACACTCTGGAAGGATCTCACAAGAAGCCCAGGTTTGACGATGCGGCCTCTCAAAAGCTCAAAGACCAGCTGGCAATGAAGTACGGTCAGAAGCCTGAAGGAAGCTCTATTGGAACGGGTATCTTAAAAGATTTGTCCGAAGAACTGACCACAAATAAGATTGCTGAAATTAAGAAGAAAATGTTGACCCACAGGAGGACCAGGATCAAGGGAGATCCTGGAGAGGATGCCGACAGAGCCATGGCCTCATTTGCTGACATGGAATCTGATAAAACTAAAGAGATCAGGTCCAGAGAGCGACAGTGGAGGACAAGGGTGACAATACTCCAGAGCAACGGAAAGATTTTCAGTAAGAATGTAATGGCTATACTGAACAGTGTGAAAGCCAGAGAAGAGGGTAGAAACGCAAAACCAGTGGATCATAGCACATTAAACACCCGACCTGGCATAACGGCTCCATCCCAGCCTCCAGTCAGGTACGACAGATACGGCCAGGAACACTTGCAGTCTGTGCCGACAGAAGGTTTCAACATTGATACCACTGGCTCCTACGCAGGTCAATCGCTAAAATCTACTCTCAGCCGGCTACCAGATATTAACGTTAAACAGGCCCCGCTGCACGCAGCCCAAATGAATAGGCAAACGCCTGCAGTTACTACCGTCAAGCAAATGCCACCGCCTTCACAGAAACCAACGAAGAAAGCATCAAGGACGCCTATAATTATTATTCCATCAGCTCCAAAGAGTTTAATCTCAATGTTGAATGCTAAAGAGATTCTGGAGGAATTGAAGTATGTGTCCACAGAGGATAGGCGCGCAGCCGGTGCAAAGCGTGAAAATGATGTTCTTATTCAGCGACGGAAAGAGGGCGGATTGACTGTACCCTACAGAATCATAGACAACCCCGGGAGACTAACAAACGCTGATTGGGAGCGTGTTGTCGCCGTTTTTGTGATGGGTCAGGCCTGGCAGTTCAAAGGGTGGCCGTTTCCCGGCGGCCCTGTCGAAATACTGTCTAAAATAGCTGGCTTCCATCTGAAGTTTACAGAAATCAATCTTGAGAAGAATGTCGAAAACTGGGCGGTCACGGTTATCCAGCTGTCCCGCAGCAAGCGACATTTGGACAGAGCTGCACTTCTTACTTTCTGGGAAAGATTGGACAAACACATGATCAAGAATAAACCTCATCTTAGATTTTAAAATAGTTTTTTTTTATCATTGTTTATGGTTAACGTTGTTTTGTGTCAATTACTCTTATTTATGAACATATATAACTAATGTAATAGTAAGTACAGTAGGTATTTTAATTTCTTTTTTTTTTAGCAACTCTAGAAGTGTTTATAGAATCTACACTTACACTTATTATCTCTTTTGAAGGATTTTAAGTAAAAAAAGTAATTTTTAGTAATTAATTTTCTTTATTTGCATCATTCTTATTTTGTTTCCTCTCTTTTGTGAAACGTAACGTCTAAATTATTTTGAAAAATGATATTTTTTATTTAATGTTGTTGTTCTTCATCATTCGGTTAAACTTTTTAAGTATCTTGTTAAATATTTACTTTTGACTTATCATATATTATACCTACTTTATAATTTAAAAGAACTAATACAATTAAACGCACATTTAGGGCAAATGTTATTTTATTATTTGTTTTATTCGCTATTCCTTAATCCAGTATAAATAGTAAAACTTTCAAATCAGACAATAAGAAACCTCAATTAGATCAAGAATCTTTTTTTTATGTTATTTCATTCTAATTAACGTACAGGGGTGTATATTCTGTATGGGATTCTCTGCTAAAGGACGGAGGAAAAATAAAGAAAACTGAAAACATTTCTTTCATTTTTCCCTCCTTTGGCCAAAAAAACAAGAAAAATATAGGTTAAAGAAATGAATGAAATAAGGAAAACTGTAAACTTTTTCCATTTTTCTCCTTCCTTGAGGAAAAACAAAGTGGGGGAGGGGGGTGAATCTTGTGCAGAATATACGCCCCTGAGCAAAATATATTAATAAGTTGATTTTAACTTAATTATTTTTTTTGAGTTATTCCCTACTTTAATGATTAATATTAAAATAACTCATATCTTTTAAAATTCATTAATATTTTATTTAAGAAAAAATTGAGAATAAATTGCTTTTATTAAGGAATGGCGTATTTATGTATTAGATATTTAAAAAATCATAAATAAAACGTTTTAATTTAAAGTTTCATTAAATAGCAAATCTAATGAGGATTTAAGTTGATAAAATTTACAGTATCCTTTATCTATATAACGGTCCTTGGACAAACGCAGGAGTCCCAAACGTCGGAGTGGACACCTAACCTAACCTTTATTAGACCATATGATATTTTAGGTTTTCTTAATGCTTAACCCCTGCGGGGGGCTTATTTGTACATACATATCTAAACCTTACCTAATCTGTATAGAAATACTTAATCAAATTAATATTTTAACACTCTGTGTTTGTACACTCCGACGTTTGGGACTCCTGCGTTTGTCCTAGGACCCTTTATCTATATAACCACATACCTACCAGATTCTTAAACTTATATTATTAATAAGCTTTGGGTCGGTTGATAAACTTTTTAAAGACCAATTTAATAATATTTTCAGTAATTCTTTTGTGCAAAAAAAAAATTATAAAAATCTAATTGTAAAAAAAAACTTGCAGGATAATAATTTGTTCCAGTTTATAAGTTAAAATTATTATTCAATAAATGCTATTTTTTAATTTCTGTTTATTTTTATGGTTGTTTTCATAATAAAATTATTTCTTAAAAAGGAAAGTTTTGAATATTATTTGATCTCTAATATCGTTTTAAAGATCTCAATCATATTATAAACATTTATTCTCCGTTTTGTTCATTGATATTCCAGGGGTGTATATTCTTCATGAAAACCCCTGCCAAAAGGGGGGGGGGGTGGAAAATTAAAGACTACTGAAAATATTTTTTCCATTATTTCCCCTCCTTGTGTTAAAGAGTAGGTACCTACTAAAAACATTTTTACGTTTTTTCACCTCCTTAGGGGGAATTAAATATTTTACAGCCGGGGAAAAAAATGAATCGTGTGCAGGATATACACCTACGTAATTTTCAGAAAACTAGCACTAAACCTCCCGTCACGTCGCTATTCTACATTTCAGATCTAACCAGAGGCTAGAAATCCGTTTGCAAATTGGAATGAGGGAGGGAGGGGGTCGGGGGACAATAGGCTGTGTATTACACTAATCCCCAAGTTTTATAAGAACGTTTTCTTATTCGCTGGCTTAATAACTTTGGGGACTTTTACTAAATTTTGATTGGTTGATTCATTAAGCTGAATGTGCAAACTCAACCACTAATTGTTTGTATCATTGGGGATGTACATAAATTTATCGGCCACTGTCTTATCCCTTTAGAATTTGATCCCTGAAAATGAGTAGTAATACAGGTTTTAATCTTGGCATTATAGAATATTAGTTGTGTTAACAATTTAAAATTAAGTTTTTTTTATTAACAATATATTAACAAAAAAAATACATAAAATTTCATCTATTTCTAAATGTTTTGATGGATGCTGGCTGTATGGAGTGGAGGGCATATTGAACCAGAGTAATACCTCCAACTACCAGGATGGATACAGCCAGCAGGACAAGCAGGATAGTTCTCCATATAAACATTTGGTCCAATACTTTCACTACGTCGTCTTCAGATTCTAGGAAAATGACTTAATGAACTTTTGTACGATGGTTTAGAGCGGAACACTTTGTAAAAATATCTTAGTATGTTTTTTTTTTACTTAGTGGGGGTTGTTTTTCGATATTAGTAATGTAAGTTATATGGAGTAAGTTTTTTTTTAATGTTTTATATTACACTAGTCCCCTAAGTTTTATAATAGCATTATCTTATTCGTTGACTTACCAACTTTGGGGACTTAAATTGAATTTTGATTGGTTGGCTCACTAAGTTGAGTGTCTTAACGTTTCAACTACTAATTGTAATCTACAGAAGGGATAATTTTGTGAATTATATTTGGGGATGTACATAAATTTATCGGCCATTGCCTTATCCCTATTGATAGAGAATAGAAGCGAGGAGGGAAAGGGGATTTATAATCATTATTTAAACTAATTATTTTATTATTTATAAATAACTGTTACCTTTAGCTTTTTTGTAATCCGTCCTGGGAATCGCCAAGAGAACAGCTGTAACAATGGAGGCTAGAACAACATAAACAAGACCCTGCGGGGAGTCGAGGCGGGAAAATAGAAGCAGCCCAGCTGCTGTACAGAACCATAGCAGGATTAGAATGAAGAGTCCGACGCCGAGACCAAGAACACGGGCACCCTCCTCTTCCCCTTCCATTTCTCAGGATAACTTCTATTAAATCTAAATAGGTATATTTTATAGAATTTGACGATGAAAAAGAAGCATAGGTATCTTACGGGAGAAACTGCTGTCCATGACACGTTAACATCAGGTCCAACAACCCAGGATAACTAAGGGGAGTAAAATCTTGTTTGTTTTCCGAGTTATTAGGCTAAGTAACACCCATGAGACAACAAACTCTTTGATTGCACGACCTTTGGCTGTGTATGGTAATGAGTTGCGTCTATTTTGGGCCAATGCATTCCGCCGACTCTAATTATGACACGACATAGCAGCAGTAGGAATTTTTTTTAACCTCTTTAGTTATGACGCGTTGTCGGGCCGAGTTTCGAACCTATATCACCTTACCGACACAACGAGCGGATTCGCTACGTGCTACGCATTTGATGTCAAAACAAAAAGCGTAGCTTGAGAAATCGGACAGAAAGAAATGTAGAATGACTGAAAAATGTTTTTCGCATTACACCAACTTTACATGATTTAAATTAATTAATATATTTCAAATGGCATAATTTTACTGTATAATATATTTTCTAAAGAATATGTACCTTTAATTTGAGCACTTTTTTTCTGTAAATTTGTTTGAATAAACAGTATTTTTACGTTAGATATCTCAATAATTATTTTTTTAGTTGGCTTAACAATAACAAACCATTATTTTTGATCGATATTCAAGGTAGAGGAATGTAAAAATAGAAAGCAATGTTTACTTTTACCCTTATAATTTTATTATTTAATTTCTACCTTTCGTGGTGTCGTCGTATTATGTTATTGATTGATTGCGGGGGAGAGGTTTTGTTGACTACAATGTGCCCGTGTGTTGTGTACACTATAGATAATACATATACATAATATACATCAATGAATAAAATAAAGACATGATATGTAAGAAGTTATTATTGAGGAGTTTTTGTTAATTTTTATATTTCGAATATAAATTTCATAGAACTTTTTGATTTTTTTGTTTGTTTTGTTTATAATGTTCTTTCTTGTAAAATAAGCAAAAGTAGGTACTAAAACTACTTCTACATTTTTTTTTCAGATTGTAGTAAAGTAAAAAATGGATGAGGGGCGAGTTTTGTACAAATATTCTGCAGACGCCACAAGACTTGCAAATGTTTCACAGGTAGGTTGACACGTACGTTTGTACACACTTATCATTATTGTGTAGAATAACCGCGCTCATTTTATTAATGTGCAAAGCTAGAGGGCGGGGACATTTTGGACTGTCAATTATACTAGTACCCATAGTTTTATAAACAATTTATCTTATTCATTGGCATGCAAAACTTTATGGGATCTTTACTTGAATTCGAATTGGTTAGTTTTAAACTAGTTGTTTCCATACTTTTCAACCACCAATTTAAATCTACAGATTGGGGTAAATTTGTTTATCATTATTATGGATGTATATTGTATATAAGTTTGGAGTCCATCGTCTTATTCCTTAAGATCCCTGATCAGTACGAACTGTAGATTAGAGGTAGAGTAGAATTAAGTGAACAAATTTTTTATATTTTTTAATATTTTCCCCACCTCTTCCTAGCCGAAAGTTTTAACCCGTCATGTGATATACCTGACCCCCTTCGCCCAGAATTAATGTTTTATTTTGGTCAGGTGAGGGGGGTATGCTATGGTGACACCTAGATTATACCTCCCCCCTTTCTCAAGTGCACACCTTTATGTACATTTAAAATGAAAAGTAGAAGCTCAATTGCAACGTTCATCCTATACAAAAAACGATCATTCATGCAGCACTTTTTAGCTCTTCAGTGGTGCTAGGTGGCCCCTTTCCTCCTTTTTATGGGATGGCTCCTCCTTTTTTTAGGGTGGCCTTTCGTAAGGAGGATAATTGTTGGGTTTCACTTGGGTTGCGAAAACCTAACTACTACATGTATGGATACGATACCGTGTAAAGTAGTTATATTGGCAAAATGTTTTCAACTTAATTCATATTTTAGGACGGAAGATTAATAATATGGAACAGATCCTCTGAAATTGAGCAGCAATACAGCCCCAGCTCCCACCTCTCCACCCAGATAACCTGCCTGGCTTGGTCACCAGCTGCAGTAACCAACACGGACAAGAAAAATAAAAAGAAGGATGACAAGGGGTCAGCTTCATCCGACCTGATAGCCCTGGGCACATCCGCCGGATCCCTCCTGGTTTACAGTGTCAAGCAGGGGGATATTGTCACCACTTTCGATGTCTCTAATCACAAGGCAGATAGTTGCAATAATTTTAATGTTATCATTTGTTCTTATCATAATTAGCAATAACTAGTGGACGTTAAAAATCAAGCTTGTAATCCAATTTTCTGGTACGTTTAGGAAACTCTAAAAAGCTATACAAAAAATTTGCTTCAAAAAAATTAAGAATTTTTATCCAAAAACTTTACCTACCTAATGTGTCAATTTCTTTCCCTTAATCGAAAAAATGGTTACAATGCCGATAAATTGCAATATTTTAAGAATAAAGAACTAGATATTTATTTAAGTTATTAACTTATTAAATAGCCTTTGTAAGTAACATAGAATAGAAAAAATGAAACATTCCTTATTGAATAGAACCATAGGCAAATTTTTTTATATATTTATATCCTATATTTATTGAATATTATCGTTCTACTATTTTTAAGCCTTAAAACTCACACTTTTACGGAATTTTAGCACAACCTACCTCCCCCTTTATGAGGGTATTTGGATATTGAATTAAAAGGGAAGGGATTTGTAAAAATGTCTTATATATACAAAATAATTCCCGCTAAAATTTCAATGATAGAAACTTGTTGCAACTTCTGAACTGAACAGGTGCTGTGCTTAACATGGAGTAATTCTGGTAAGTCAGTTGTATGTGGTACAGATCGCGGAGAAATCACAATATGCTGTGTCCTCTCTCTTCAAGTTCTATCCAGATTTAAAGCTGGCAAGGGAGCCATCCATGCCTTGGCACTTACAAACGACGATAAGAAAATAGTGGCGGCCTCACAAAAAATTAAAGTCTATGCGGTTCATTCACAAGATCTTGTCCAAACCTTTGCCGGCCATTCTAATCCTGTCACCTCACTGAGCTGCGTTCAAAACCAAGAAGGAGAAGCGTTTGTGTTGTCCGTTGCCGCTGAAGACAGAAATGTGTCCATTTGGAAGATTGATGGGGAGGGCGCAGCCACACCCAAAAAATCAGATTCTGTGTTCATGACTCTCTCTGCAAACGATGAAATTAAAGATGTTGCTTGTTTTAATATTAAAGGTGGCGATGTACTTGCCTGTGCTTCTACAGAGTCGGGTAGAGCTGCCGTTTTCAGAACTGCTCTGGAGAAATCTCGCAAGAAGCCCAAGAAGGCGTTTTCTCTTATACAGATCATGTACGGAGAGGAGGATAAGATAAAAGATGTTCCCGTCCTTGCAACACAATTTGTGAATAGAGACCAACTTTACATCAATATTTCTTACGGGTCAGAGATCAAGCTTAAGATAGAGGAACTGAAGATATCTGAACTACGCGAAAGTCACATCCTTGCGCGTGAGAGGCCCAAGCGGATATTAAGTGCAGAGATGCATAAGCCTTTCACGAAGGACGTACCAATGAAGGACGCTGAAAATGTCAAGTATTTGATGGCTAAAACCACAGTACAGCAGCAATATGGTGCAAAACAAGCTGTAAAAAGACCCATGGATGTGCAGCAGGCAGATATACCGTTGGCTGACAGACTGTCCACACTGCAGACCGGGGAATCTAAAACAAATTCTTATACAAAATTGTTGGTGCAAGGAATTAAAAGTAAAAACAGGAGCATCATTTTAAGTGTGACCGGCAAATCCGATGTTAAAGTGATTGATTCAACCTGCAGAAGTCTGCCAGTTGAATCTATTGTTCCTTTCCTTGAAATACTTCACGATTTCGTCACCAAAAAAAATTATTTGGTTAGTCACGTGCTATGGGCTCAGGCGGTGATAAGACATCATGTTGGTTACCTTGTAAGCACCCCCAAAGTCCACTCAGAAGTATTGTTGCCTCTGAGTGACGTTATAAATGCCAGGACCGCCAATTTCCTGCCCATCCTCAAGTTGAAGGGCAAGATTCAAATGATCAAACGCCAGATGGAGCACAATCGAAGCCGGAGACCAGAGGGTAACCAGACGCTGCCGCTTCTTGCATATCAGGATGAATCGGACTTGGAGGAGGGGGAGGGTGATGAGGCCGACCCAAAAGGTCCACCAAAAATGGACTATGATTCTGATTTTCTGGACGAATATTTGTCTGACAAGGACAACCAGAAGGATCCGAGTTCTGACGAGGAGGAGGATGATGATGACGAGGAGATGGAAACAAATGGCGCAACTATTATTACAAACGGACATGGGAAAGAAAGTGGAAGTGAGGATGAAATGGTGGAAGATTAAATTCATATTTTTCTTGAAATATCATTGTGATAAATAATACATGTCTTCTTATGTATAATACATCTTTATTTTTACAATTTAAACAGAATTATTTGTTTCTTTTTTAATATTTTTATCAATGTCACACAAAGATCAAACATAAAAAGAAACAAATGGATTCTTTCCAAGGACTTTATAATCTTCCTTAACTCAAGGATTACAATGCATTATACTGTTGTTATTTTTTTCTCTATTTTTTTCAGATGAAGGATGTAGGGGAGCGCAGTGTAAGCTCCCCTGGGGGAGACCTGGCCCTTCTCACATGGTTTCCTCTGGCCACTCAGCAGCTTCGCTTTAGATCAATTTCACAAGTTTATCTATATCATCCTACTTGTCAGGGGTAAGTTATATCTATTGTAAGGTGTTTTTATGGATGTTATTATTAGTGATGACAATCTGTCGAATTTTTGGGCCGGATTCCGGATTCTTAAAGAATCCGTCAAAAAAAGTGGCGGATTACTTGCGGATTCCGGATTCTAGCAATATTTTAAAAGGATTTTAAAAAAAAATTTAAAAATTAAGTGCTACATATGTCCTAAAAATCAATGTTCTTGGTGCTCTGAGTTCTCTATAATTTACTTCCGAGAATCGAACCAGATTTTAAAACATATTATATATAATGATGAAAATATTTGCCTTCAAAGAGGAGGAGTTGAAAGAAAAAACTCAAGACGCTAATTTTAGCCTACCAAATAAGAATCCGGAATCCGCTATTAAAAAACGGATTCCGGATTCGGATTCCAAAATTGGCCAAAAATTGGGCGGATTCCGGATCCGGATTGCCAACCCTAGTTATTGTATTATATTTGTTTTTTGATTTAGGGGAGTGGTTAGGGCCCTCGATTAGGCATATGTCCGTTTCTCCCCGTCCCCACAGAAGTACTCACGATTCGTTTATTTGAATGTCCCCTTTTTACGCTTTATTGATGGGTTCGATTTATTTTTGTTGTTTTGTGGGACAGGCTAAGATGAAATAATAATGAGTTACCTTTAAACGTTCTAGGGGGGGAGGGGAGGGGGTAAGTTGTAAATGGAACCTCCCCCATTTTCAATTTTTGTTTTAAAAAGAGAGATAAAAATTTTTAGTAATGATTTAATTTCTCTTGGGAGGGTGGGTGGTACCCTTCCCCCTAAATAGTTTTAAGCCTTCCCAGGACATATGAGAAGCCATTCTGTAAAGAAAAATCATATCGGTTTAGCGGTTAGCGAGAACCTTCGGTACAAACAGATAGACAGACAAACGGACATCCTGTTACTTTAGGATTATTATTCGTGACTGATATTTTTAATTAATTAAGAATTACAAGTCAATAAAGCATTTCGGTTGCCAAATTCCAACTACTTATCTTAATTTTTTATATTTAGAGGACCATCCGAGGCAGGGAAACTGGAGTACTACCTGACCTTCCATGAAACAGCTCTATCCTCTCCGTTCATGAGTACAGACTCCAGGAGACAACAGGACAACAGGGTTCTCTGGCCGGACCATAATAATATTCAGGAAACATGAAGCTTGTCATTAAAAAAAGGGAATTTTCCACGAATTAGACTCCAATCATGTTTTGAATTTCAAAAAAAGACTGTTGGTTACATAGGTACTTACCCAGGGGTGTATATTCTGAACAAGATTTTTATATTTTTTTCCCACATATTTTTTCCCAGCAAGGAAGGGGAAAAAATGGAAAAATATTTTCAGAAATCTTCATTTCATTCATATTATTCCCCCTCCACATATTCTTTTAGTTTTTGCACTAAAGAGGGGAGAAAAATTGGAAATAATGTTTTCAGTTCTCTTAATTTGTCCTTTTTCCCCCCAACCACATATCCCACTCGCCTTTAGCAGGGTCAACCTTACAAAATATACAACCCTGTACTAACCCTGATGTTTAACCTTACAACGTCATGTTAATGATAATCAGACTGAAGGTGGAGGTGTGACTGGTACAATTGTAAGAATCTGGGCCAAATCCCAGGCAGCTTCTATTCAGATATCTGTGATAGGAAAGAGATTTTAATACCATTAATTACCCATTTAATAGTTACAAGGATGGCAATATCTATAAGGAGCGAAGCACAATAAAGCATGGATGGACAAATGAACAAAATGAAGTATAAAGAATAAAGATGGTTAGTTGTTAGGTAGGTATATAAAACAAGAAAGAAAAGAGAGCAAATATGCTATAACTCGAAAATCACGATATCTTTATTAAAAAAAAGATATTTATTTTTATCTTTCGAAGGACCAAGTAAAATATGTATTAGATGCTCACATTTCCTACATATGATTACGGTCTAACGAACGGACGGCTAGACAACGAGAAATATAGAGTAGCTTCGATGCTAAAAAAAAAACATTGTTTTACGTAAAGGGATAGTTCTACGAAGACCATCTCATTGTTCTAAAAAAATGGTTATAATATGATAAAAATGTTTGAACATCGGTATTTCATATTGGTGCTAACATCCTTTTAATTGAATTGCACTCCATATTTATTTTTTGAAATATAATACAGATTACATTTCATTTCATTAACTGTGTTGTAAAAAGTTAAATTTTGCAACGTAAGGCTGTGTCGAGTTCAAAACATGTCAATAGTTGTAGCCAAATAGACTTATGAAATAATAAAATCTTATTTTTTGCCAGGTATTTATTTTTCTGGTTTAATTTGCATTGGTGACTCTCTCAATATGAATATAATTCAACATTTGGACAAGAATTCGCTTGTGTTTAAGCTGCATGGACATTACTTTGTTGGTGTAGAGAGCCTCAAGGTGAAGGTACCTCTGCTAAGATTTCTGGAGATGCCAAGAAAACTTTCTTTTACAGGTAAAACAAAGAATTTCCAGTATGGCTTCGGAACCGATTAATATCTTCTGGATTTGTACTTGTTCTTACATATACTGAAAACTCATGTAAAGCATCGTATTACAGACAATTCTCCACGAACATTAAAATTGAAAGCAGTTTTGTAAGCCCTGGCTTTTGGCCCTCGGGACTCATAAAACTTGTCACGGTTGGTTTTTTATTAAATGAATAAGTTAGGGTACAATGTTTGGCACTTTCGATATAAGTAAATGATAATAA
>LS043082.1:0-23518 GCA_900241095.1 Acartia tonsa | reverse complement strand
TCAGTCAGAAACTGCTAAATTCTTGCACATTCCCTTTAAGCCAGTCCCCAAAGTCTGAGACTCCTAAAAATTGAATATTCGATCCATTGTCCCCTCCCTTACTCCCTGCCCACATACACATAAAAATACACAAACACACACTCACAAACACACACACATAAAAATACACAAATATACAAACACACACACAGAATTACTATTTAAAAACAATACATGATTAAGAATGGTTGTGTTGTCACACAGAATGACCTTCCATTTTTACAATATCTTCAAAGGAGCGTAGCTACTCTGTTTTGTCCGTACGTCATTTCATTTTTACATATCTTCAAAGGCCTGCTACACTATCATGTTGTTTATTAGTTCTGTCCGTATATCCTTCTACTTACAATATACTCCAAGGAGCGTAACTACACTACTATTTTGTTCATTTAATATGTCCATGAGTCCGTTAACTTTTAATTCCTAATACAGAAGTTAGCAACTATATTCTAAGCTACTATTCTATGATTTTAGAATTTTCTAATTTGGCAATGTATGGAAACAGTGGCGTGATCAGGCTTTTGCAATGATGATGCGCGAAGATGGGGGAGGGGGAGGGGGCAACTTGACGCTGGCTGTTTTTGGGGGTGAAGACCACTGTGAGGAAGGTACAGAGGGATGTAGAAGGTTGGGTTCTTAGAGGGTTATATCTACACCCCTGCCCCTCCCTACTTCTGCATGCCACTATATGAACGATTCATTTCTTATCTTATATTTGCTGCGCTACGTACTTATGGAGATAATAATTCTTGTTTTCTTGTATTTCAAATATAAGAAGAATATTATAGCCAAGTAATTTAAATAAAGGTCGTTCGACCGTAAACAAACAATGCTTTGTACATTTATACTTGTGGGGGTAACGGGGGGATATATTGATTTAATAAATTAAAAGTTGACTAAAAAGAAACATATTGATTAAAATCTGCCGAATTACTAATTAATAAATATTTTTCTTCTATTCTATTCTTTCATTGCGCTTTTTCCAGATCTTATTTTTTGTTTTTATTCATATGACAATTAGACATACCCCACTCTACCCTACTAATTGAAATCTATTAAAATAAAAAGAAAAATGACATTTAAGAAATCTATTTTTAAATAAAACCTTTAAAACGTTAAAATTAAAAAAAAACAGAAGAAAAAAATAAGATAGGTTTAGGGAAGCGTTTTATTTGTCATATGAAAGATTTGAGAATTTATCCTTAGAATTTTAATTTTCACCCTTCCATATTTTTGTGGGGATGGGAGGGGTAGCGACTGGTCGCTTTGGGTATAAACATCATTTTTGTTTAATAGTACAACAGTACACAAATTAACAGTCTTAAATTACTTTTAATTAATTTGGTTTTCTTCAGTAATTCATGAATATGAAACTTTAATTAATTTACAGCAATTTTAAATTATTACGGGATTTTAAATATTTGCCCCCTCCCCTTAAAATGCTCTAGAGAAGAATCAAGACTGAAGTGGTGTGCACAGGGTTTTACCAAGGGGATGTGAAGGTTTGAGAGTGAAAAAGGGTAGGTCTTCCAAACTTTAATTTTAAGGGGGTTGTTGACAATCCCAAAGCCCCCCTTCTGCGCGTTTAATGTGTAAGAGAAAAACAAAATAAAAATTTGTCTATGTATTTTTCATATAGATTTAGAATAAAGTGATTATTCAAATTATTGTATGTTTGTTTGTCTGTCTGTCTGTCTGTATGTACTGATGATTACATTACTATTGTTTATAAAACTAGCTCGAGGCTAAGTTTGTAATCATGTATAGTATTACAATTGTATACAAATCTATCCTATGGATTATTGATTGCTATAAACAAAAGGTTAGGTAGCTTTTTCTACACTGGTTAGTCTGAGCCATAATTTAGGGAGGGAGGAGACATTGAGGTGCTAAAACTAGTCCCCAAAGTATTATAATAACGATTTTTATTCGTTGTCTCAACAACTTTGGGGACTTTTATTTAATTTTGATTGGTTGGTTCATTAAGTTGAGTGTCCAAAAGTTTCAACAACTAAATGTAATCTAAAGAAGGGGTATTTTCGTGTATCATCATTGGATATGTACATCTTCTCATCAGCTATTATCTTATCCTTTTTGGTCCCTGGCCTTAATAACATTGTTTTCATAAATAAGTGCTTCCAAGTTACAAAGAACTTTTGGGGAATCTCAAAGAATTAAGGTGAAAGGTAACATTTTCCAGGGGCCATTCCACCACTATAGATAAAATCTTGCCCAGGCCATGACTCACATTAAACTTCTCTGTAAATGTGAAAATAAATCGTCAATTGGTTACCTTAGGGAGATCTTATCCTACTGTTATTGTATATTTTATAAAATTATTTTCAAACTAGCTATATATGTATTTGCCTTTTTCGCTTTGTATAATACGCTTTAATGTATGTTGTCATTCTTGTGTAAGGAATTTATAATTGAATGTTACAAGATGTTTTTAGGGCCCGGAAGAGAACCCTTTTCTTGGCCAAAGGGACTCTTATCTAAGAAATTGCAATGTTCGTACAAAATGAGGTTTGCAAAAAAAATTGCTTTTAGCAATGGGCAAACCTTTACTTAAATATTCTAAAAGTAATTTGAAAGTAACAACCCCCCAAACAACCCAAAGATTTAATTTGTATTGAATTAAAAACTGTTGTGCTTCAGACATTTGTATGACATAGAAGCAAAGTCACGTGACAGACATAACAGCAGAAGCTAAATTTAAAAAGGTCTACACTATTACTCAAGCTTATGATTTTAATCAATAAACAAGCACGTTCCACTTTAAGCTGAAGCTGCTAAAACATTTTTTGCAGCAAGGCAAAAAGCAAAAAATAGCAATACTGTAGTATCATCAAGGATTTAAGGGGATATGACAATGGACGATAATTTATGTACACCCCAAATTATTTAAAACAATGTCTATCTGTAGATTGGAATTTTTTGTTGAAATAGTTTAGGCAATGCTTATTTGTAATACCCAATCAATACTTAATAACAGTCTCCAAAGTTTTTAAGCCAACTAATGAGAAAACTTATTTATAAAACTTTGGAACTAGAATAATGTACAGTAATCCAATGTCTCTTTAATCTAGGGCCTGTAAAGGTAGAATGGATGATAAATTAATTGTCTCATGATATCCTCACCCTAATATCGTATGATTATTTCTTTTAATATAATTTCCAATGTCCTATCCCTATATTTCCCTGCATACAATGTTTTTACACTTGCCAACTTTGGTCCAATATACTACAGGGAGAAAGGGAAATTTAAAATCCAATGGGATGGGGTGATGTTTATAAAAATAACAGAAAATGGTTATAATTAAATGGTTGGTTGCAGGAATAAAGTATTGCCAAAAAAACAACAGAAAAAAATGGGGTTGGATAAAACTGCAGCTGTAACCAACAACAGAATTAATTTGAAAAAAAATATTTTAGGTTTATATAGTATTTAAGTTTATTACTTTAATGTCCCTATACCCCTGGAGATCGCATGGTCAGATACTAATATGTCCTTGCCTTTTTATACATACAACATTTATATTTATTTGAATTTGCAAATGTTTGCAAAATTTTAGCGATAAATGTTTTTCTTAAAGATATTTTGATAATATTAAATATTATATGACAAGGAGTGTGAGTCATGTCAAGGTAAGCTATGGATTGGTTCTGGTCTGTGTATTAAAATATCGCAAACGGTGAGGTAAAATCATATTCGACTTTAAAGGGAAGCTTAATATAAATACAGGGTATATAAAGTGTATTTTTGTAGTAGGGTAGAAGATAACCTTTTATCATATCCAAAACTAAAAGATTTTTATTTGGTTAAAATGAATAAACAACCTATGCTATGCTTTAATTTAGATTTAAGAATGAAAAAGCCAATTCTTAGTGCATATTAATTGGAATTTTAAAAGTGTCTTTAGAATGTTAACATAAATAATTGTATTTTTATAAAGGCTTTCTCGATTTCATTAACCATATAAATGTTACAAGTTAGACTGAAATTTCCATTTAAATTTGTTAAAATTAACAGGCTTAATTATTTCCTAAAGAAGGCATTGTAAATAAATACCTAATTAAGACATATTCGTAACACAGCGTCTTAATTTTGGGCAATCTATGTATCAAACTTTTGTAATCCGTCAATAACAAGAAAATACAATCTTTCCCCTTAACATAATCCAACAAAGTGACTAAAATTTAGCTAATTCCCAATATTTTCTAATTATTATCAGATTTGTATAAACACTGTATAATAGCAGGTTTCCCTTAACTTATCCAAGTCTTAGATTATTTCTACAATCCTTCAAAACATTGTTATCACAATGCATCTGCAAGTTCAATTGGATGTAAATTATACTGTCATGATAAAGATTAAATTGACTATTGAATCAACATTTTAACTCTTACAGCTTCCTGGTCTAGAGTGTTTCTACAATATAGCTTGAATATCACTTTAGCCAAGTACGAGGGGAGTGTAGAGGGTTGCCAACCACAACTTTAAAATTTATATTGGAAAGGCGCCATTTTTTTCTATTTCATCCCTTCCAGAATTATACCCCCGGCCCTGGCAAAATCCTGTCCATGCCACTGTCGCCAAATTACTAATTTAATATTTAGAAGCAACAAAGCATGCCAAAATAAAAGAAAGTATATCACAAGAGGCAAAACTTTTATTTGAAAAAAGTGCACATTATAAAACTTTTTTCAGCATTAGTTTTTAGTTGATGAAAGCTTTTTTTGTTTCGATAATAATGCTAAAATTTAGCATTTCACCCAAATATCCAACCTAACCCACTTCTTTAGGGGACTGGAATCAATAGAATTTAATGTTAGTTTGCTAAAATTATGTTTACAAAAATAATTTATCTCGCGAGTTAGAATGGACACTTTATTTTGAGAACATGACATGCCACAATTTTATCAACAACAAAAGGAAAGAAAAAGCAACAGATTTTCTGATAATATCCTTTTTATGTCTGTGACACTTTTTATTCCCCCCCCCCTCTCACCTACGGAAAAAAAATAGGACAATAGAAGATAAATCTATTGATAAGTCTCATAAATGTAAATATCGAATATATTATTTTACTTACTTAGATCATAGAGTTTAAAAATACTAAATACTTTTTGGATATTTACATAATTTGAAATTCAAATAAAGTGTTGCCTTATTAATATAGATTTCTTAAGGTAATAATATGACAATAAATTGATGTTAGCTACACTTACTTTTATTAGATGCAATTCCAATGATAAAACCCCATGAGAAAATTGAATTTCAAAAGTTATTATGGTATACATTTTATATAAGTAAGTTTTAATAGATTTTTTTGTTGATAAATTTTGACACGAAATAAAAGGAAGTTGAAATAAAATAGAAAACTAACAAGGTACCTATAGAGATCTTGTTGATAAGCAAAACAAGGACAATTCTATTGTAAAAAGTAGTCAGGTTTTTTGTTGTTTGCCAGATAAGATCCAGTCAACCATTGAACTGATTAAGTTCACTATATTAGGTAAGTTCACATTAGCTTTAGGTCTTTAGATAGTTTAAGGCTATTTTTCACGTAATTTAGACGATATTGATAATAAATATAAGAATTAATAGAGACAAAGTAAGCTATGAGGAAGCTTGGCTTAAATCTATTAGCAACAGTATTAATATGTTAAGGAAATAATTAAAATATAATATATCTCAAAATTTAGCATTAAATTCGCATTACCAGAACATTTTGCAATAAACTAGAGGATTTTTTCTTAACCTTCTTGGGAATCATAAAAATTTATAACTTTGGTTTTTAAAAGAACGTAGTAAAATATTAATATTAGAGGAGGGAAGTGTTACTTTAGAAATGTACTAGCTGCTGCGCCCCTAGCATTTAAGATCTCTAAAAGCAATGGGGGGGGGGGTAGTAGGTGGCAAAAAGCCCTAAATTCATTCGGGGGAATGTACAGCTTCCCTATAATGGAGAACTTAACTATTCAGTAGTTAGCGACATCTTAACGGACAAACATAAAAGGCCTGATATTATGTAAAATAGAAAACAAGACTTCGCAACTAGCCTCAAGGTAACTTAAATCAGTTTTTGGAATTTATGAGATGTAAAGTAACAAAAATCAGTTCTTTACAGCAAGAAACTAAACCATCAATTCCTCTAATTTTTGCCTTTAGTGGGCTTTACATATTAAAGGGAAGAAAGAGATGTAGATCAATATTAACGCCATAATTTCTTAAGTGTTTAATAAAAATATTTGAAATTTTGGCAAAGCAAAAATTCTTTTAAAGTAATTTTTGATTTTTAACAATATTAGTTTAGAAAAGAGTTAAGGGGGCTGGGGCCAAAGGCGCAGAGGGGGGAGGGGGGGGGGCTGGTAGTGTAAAGCATATATCATATGACGGTGAATTAAAGCACATCAAACAAGGCCACTCGTATGTGTATAGGAGGGGAGGTGGGGTGTACAGGGGGGGTAGGGGGAGAAGTTCAGTGCCATATGGTCAGACTAGGCCCGGCATAGAAATAGACAGATAGATAGATAGATGGATAGATAGACATATATAGATGGAGAGATACTTGGAAGGAAAAAATGGCTTACAACTTTAATCATTTAATGTTTGTTTTAAATAATTTTTTAATTGTTTGTATGAGGATTCAAAAGTAGACACAAAACTTCTATTATTTAAATAGTTTTAAAAATTCTTAAAAACTATCCTTTTTAAAAAAAAATTTGTTGTCTGAAGATTTTTTTATGTATATTTTATTTCTTAAAATTTAAGGGGCTCCCTATTCGCCACGACCAAATATTGAACATGCTTTACGTGCTTTCCCTCAAGGTACCTATCGAGCACTGAACCCAAATCATCTCCCCCGCCCCCATATTTTTATCTTCAAAACATGAATAAGGGGTCAATAATTGCATGACTAAAGAAAACGCGCGAAAAGCGGTGCCTATAGTGCATTTTTGGATCTAATCCTCTACATATTTTCATGCTAAATGCTAATAATTTGCGGACTGTTCTACTTGGTGTTCGGTTGTTTAACTTTGGTAGTTTTTAAAGTCATAAATATGTTCTGATACAGCTTTTTCCATGATCCAAATGCTTAAAATTCTCAACTATGAATTTGCTTCCTTGTCAATAAACATACCTGTAAAAAGTTATGAAAAAGATAATAAAAAGTTTTTAGGTTTTGACAATGTGAAGAAATATCGGTAGATTGGGTGTTAATTAAACAAGTTTTTAATAAATTTATGTTCCTTCCACCATTATTCCAAAAAAAGAGGTTTATTAGAAAGCAATAAAAAAATTGGCTAAGCAGTTCAAGGTATCTTATTCAGAAAGAAATTCGTTTTATCCCACGAACCATTGAATGGACCACAGAGAACCCAACTTTTTTTCTTTTCATGACGAAGCCCAATCTGTCCCACTGCACTGTTAGGAAGACGATTCCCTTTTCTCCCATCTCTTTTGAAGAGATTTTCTTCCCCCCTTCCCTTTTTCTTTTTCCTTTATATGACGTCATATGAATCGTCTTCCTCAAAAGTGACACAAAAGTTATGTAATTTAGTCTTTCTCATTCATCTTCTTCAAGATCAAATCTACCAAACAGTTCACACTTACTCTTTTCCCCATTGTAATAGATAGCTTTTATTGAGTGGCAAATTCATTTTATTTTAATTAAAGTTCTTTTGACTTAAATAAAGCATTTGATCCTACAAATACAGATACAGGGGGGAAAAAATTAGCATAAAAAAGTTTCCAAAAAAAAAATATTTTTATCAATTTGGTCTGTTACTCCAGGCAAGCTTTGAACATGACATGCTCGGTAATACTAAAATAAGAAGCCAGTTTAGCCTTTTTGGAGTTGATTATGAGGGTGAAGTTAATCTACGAGCTGGTGATGTTGAAAAAGAAGTTCTTATTGATGTAAAGGGCACAAGAAGAATATATGTTACTGTCAAGTATATGGCTGATCTTACTAAACTTCAACTAAAAGGTAAATTATTTAAGATTTTTTACTGAAAGCTAATTAACCTTTTTAAAATTCTTTATTCTTGTGACTTAAAAGCTTAAAATTTAGTAGTAAAATTAATAAATTAAGCAATATATCATTTATTTTCCTTTCCTTAGGCTAAACATTGTTTTTAAATGAAACTTTATAGTTAAGGTTTTTGTTAACAAAAAAAACAGTAAAATAATATTTTTTCTCAGCATAAGGCATCAAAAATAGTTGACTCTCAGTTTTGTATGTATTTCAGGCTACTGGAACAAAGATGTTGATGATAACAAATCCATCCAGCTTAATATTCTTGTTAGAGATTCAATCATACTAGCTGAAATTACATTAAATGGAAAATCTGGCAAAATTGAGCTTGGCTATTCACAACAATCAATATCTGGAAAAGTTATCTGGGGAAACTTTAGCAGTGAAGTTAACCTTATTCTTCAGTTTGAATCAAAACATGTGGAAGTTTTATTATCAGTTAAGACAAGCTTGACTGCACTCAAAGATATTACTCTCCATCTTCTATTAGCAACTAAGGGCACAGATCTTGGAAAATCTACTGAAACAAAGGTAAAATTTGATAACATTTTACAGAAGATTTTTTCATGAAAATATTTTTATCACATTTTCTTTTTTGTTGCTATTACCCATTCAAGTACAAAATATAAAGGATATCATTAAACAAATATTTACAGAATTAAATTAAACATTTAAAACTTTTAACAATTTAATACTCATTATGTTTATTTAAGGTTGAGATAAAGTTAAATGAATATCACCACATGGCTAGATTTCTTCACATCAAAGAAAAAACAAGAAAAATCTTCCTTGAAACAATTTCAACATTTCATCCTTTCAATGCTATATTCTTGGATTTAGAATTACTTTTTGATGATCTAAAATCTGATATTGATTTTCTGTTCAAATATCATGAATTTTATGTTAAACTTAACATTGATCATTTGATTGATAATAGAGAAAAATTTGATGTAAAAGGAAGCTGCAAAGTTGAATCTTCTCTGCAGTTCATCAAAAATGTAATATTTATTTATGACATAAAGTGGAATCAAACTAATGAAATAAAGTCTTTGATAAAGTTTGACTTTAATGACAAGAATGTTCTGAATGCCAAAGTTAATGGTACAGCTGATAATGAAAAAGTAGACACTGATTTCATCATTGATCTTGCTATAAAAAGCTTCAAAGAGAAATATTTTGGTAGTCTTCAATGTATCATGATCAATCATGAAATAAATACAAAGCTGAAATTAAACACAAGACTTTCATCATACGATGCAACACTGAATATAAACATATCTGAGGAAATGATGGTATCTGGTACATTAGAAAGTAGTGGAGCTGTTCCAATAAGATCATGGTTTACAATATCAAGTAACACAACAGAATATATTGTTCATGCTGAAGTTAAGCTTGCAGATATCCAATATTTTGCTTTAAATCTTGAATATAAGAATGATGATAATGGCTATGTTATCACAACTGCTGTCAATGTATTCCTAAGAGTTTATGCTTTTAAAGTTAGTTTAGTTCCAGGAAAGGTGTTACTGCTCATTGAAGATAAAATGGAGAGTGAAATCTTTAATAAAGTATTTCTGCAACTGAAAACTCAGGAAGCTACAGAATTAGTTCCTGAGCACAAAGCAAGTCTCAAGTTTAGTGTTCAAACAGAGTATGAAGTATTTGATGGCATTGATGCTTACTTCAGATATCATGGCAATAGTGTAAAACAAAAAGCTGAAGCCAACTTTAAATATAAAAATTATTTTGTTGAAAGCAAAGCATATAACAAAAACAACAATGATGATACTGATGTGTTGAAAATTTCAATGTTTACAAACTTTATGAACAGAAATATGAGTTATTCAATTCAGTCAAAAACAAAAGAAAATTATATTGATTTGCTTTTCACACTAAATGAAGATTCTTATGAATACAATCTAAACCTGGAAGCTAACCTTGAATTTGCCAGAAAATCTATAAACTTAAGAGCTTTTGGAACAGATGGAAATTGGACCCTCCAATCATTTGCTGAACATGGTCAAAATGAAATCCATCTTGATTGTTCCTTCATTGATAGAAAGGATTTAACTTTTAAATTTACTGGAAATTGTCATCTAAATGAAAAAGATAAAAATCTTAATTTATCCTTTATTACTCCATTTACTGACAAACTAACAGTGAAAGCTAATCTTCGCATGCTTGATGAAATTCAATTTTCAGTTGATATTTCCCAACCTTCATTTGTTTATGCAAAAGCGTCTGCTAGAATGCAAACAACACATAACAAAGTAGACTTACAGGCTAAATTTGACTTCAAGAGTTTAATATTTCTACCAGTGACTGAATTTAATTTTCAGGAATGTCAATATCATAGCTTATTTTTAGTAGCGAAGCTACTCTATAATTTAAAGCGTCCGTCTGTCTGTCCGTATGTCTTAGTTTGGGGGAAACGTGATTTTCTCGGCTCCTATAAAAGATAAAAGGCTGAATCTTTTTGACAACATTCACATCATTAAGGAGCACAATTAACTAAAAAGCATCAATGGCGGTCGGACTGCCTTTTAGCAGGTTTTAGGCTATTTTTATATTTTCCCAAATATCTTTGGTGTTTATGGTCCGAGTGTTAAAATTTTTGTCAGTTAAGATATCAAAATTAAATTTCTCATTGTTTGAAGAAAACAACAATGACGGTCAGACTGCCTTTTTGCAGGTTTTAGGCTAACTCTATAAATTTTACATATTTCCCCATTTCTTTGGTATTTTCCCATTGTTATGCGCATATAGTATGTAATTTACTTTAACCGTAGTCATCATAAAAAATATAACAAGGTTTCATGTTTATTTTCTCCAATAAATCAATTCTTGATTTTAATAAATACACTTTAAATCTACTTGTACATATTCCCATTCAAAAATGTTTGTGCTTCGCTACTTATAAATGTTGTCATCCTTGTTTTCTAATAGTTCTTTAAAAAGTGCTTTCTGTGGTTTTCCTCAAAGTGCCTAGTCGAGCAGAGAACCACCCCCCCCCCCTCATACTTATTTTGAATAAATCGAAAATAGGGGGGAGGGATCTTTTATTTGTTTATTGGCTATATTTGGTTTGTGTAGTCCTGCAGGGTTAGACATGGGTTCGGAATAGAAAAAAATATCTCCTTAGTTTCAGTTCACAAAAGGCACTTTGAGGGAAAGTATCATTCTTT
The DNA here is from genome assembly GCA_900241095.1 of Acartia tonsa. Taxonomy (NCBI): domain Eukaryota; kingdom Metazoa; phylum Arthropoda; class Copepoda; order Calanoida; family Acartiidae; genus Acartia; species Acartia tonsa. The sequence continues at coordinate 12,249 of LS043082.1, read as the reverse complement.
CTCAAATTTTCTGATGAATTTGATGAATATTAGCTATTATAGAATATAATATCAGGCATCCATGAATGAACCAACCAATGCATCTAGTGGCTCAATCACATCAGAACTTAAACTTAATGAAGAACAAGTATTCAAAGTCGATTCAACATTTTCTAAACTGCCAAATGAAATCAAATTAAATTTAGCTACAAAAATATATTATTGGACTTCAGATGTGAATTTAAAATTTTCAAATTTTGATGATATTGTTGCTGAAACTACAATGAGAATCAATGGAGTTGAAAACATTGTTGCCTTAGTTTACTCTCATAATGACACAAGTGATCATTTGCATATGAAAGCAAACATTCCTACATTTAACTATATTGATGTTCTTGTTGATGTACTCTATGACAGTAAAACCCAATTTGTTGACTTCAAGACAAAACTAAATCAAAATTTTCTAAATTTTAATGTCCAATTTATCTCTCTTACTGACATCAATGCTATCTTTGAATCCAATATTTACTCCTGGAGTTCATTTGAAATCAAACTTTCTGCTGATCTAGATTCTCAACCCAAAGTTATTAAAATTTCTGGTGAATCATCAAACAAGGTTGATCATATTGATATGGATATTACTTTAGCATCTGTGAGTGGAGAAGTCATTCTTGATCTTCATCTACCCTTCTTGTCAATTAACAACAAAAATATCAAAGTTTCATATGCAATGGAAGAGAATAAATACAAATTATTTGCGAAATTTAATGAAGATACTGTTGACATTGATGTCACTGTCAAGGAAAATGAAGTTTCTTTTTCTATCAAATCACCTTTTCCTTACATTGAAAACGTTACAGGAACAATGAATTACAAAATTGATAATGATTTTAACTTTGATGTAAAAATGAACCTATTATCAGCTAGTGAACCACTATACTTTAAAGTATACTTAAATACAACAAATAAGTATGCAGCTGAGTTTTCAATACAATCAAATCAGTTATCAGTTAACAATGTTTCAGTAAGACTAATAATAGAAAAAGATGCAATTGATGTTTTTATTGAGTTTGGCAGTCATCAGTTTTTGTTTAAATCAAAGCTTCATGATCAAAATGCAGACATCTTTATTAGTTTAAAGAGAGGGGATAAAATAGATCGAATTGTTATAGGAGCTTCAGGAGGTTCACTTTTCTACAACAAAGAAAAAGAAATTGATCTTGTGCTTACAATAGATTATAGCATAATGAGCTATAATGGATCTGTTAATATCTACATAAATGATAACACAATCTTTTTCAATGGGTCCCAATATCCTCATCTGGGTGAGTGGAGGTTTAGAGTTGAATGGTCAAAAGATTCTGCTGAAATAGAATTAACAAGCAATGGAACAGTTTTATTGAAGTTCAAACTTAAAAAAGAAATCATAAAGCAATCTAAAATTGATCTATTACTAAGTGTTGAAACTGTACTCGATTACCTAAGAAATTTAGACCTTGCTCTTGCATTTGATGTTGATGATATTGATGACAAAAACTATCTGAACTTTAAATATAGATATAATAAATCTTATTTTGATCTCAAGTTCAATTTTGAGGCTAATCTTGATAAGTTTGATGGTACCTTTGTTCTTACAAGTAGCATAAAAAGTTGGGAAAATGCTATCATTGACCTCCATTATGATCTTGGTGACAATACAAAGATTTTGGTGAAGTTAAAAAGAAATGACAATGAAGACTTGATTGATATTGATATCAGCACAGATGGACTTAAACTTCAAACAATAAAACTTGTAACTCCATTTGTTGGCTATGAAAACATTATTTTGTTAGGGATGCTCAGAAGAGATGATTTTTATGAAATTCAACTAAAGATAAATGAAGAAACATTTTTGAGATTGTATCTTAGATTTCAATCAAAGGATAATTATGGAATAGGAGACCTAAGAGCAAGTTTAGAATTTCCAAACTATTCATACAAAAATATGAATTGGAACATGACCTATGACATGAGTAACTCTGTTAACATGAAAGCTTCCTTTGCTAGAAGCCAAAATGTCTACTTTTTGACAGTTACAGAAGATACAATGAAAAATGTTCTAATTGTAAATTTCAAAACTCCTTTTAATGATTTTGAAATTAATGGAATCTTTGGAACAAAGGAATTTTCCACCTATCTATCACATGGTAAAAGCAGACAGAAAAGATCTATTGGAATGTCTTTTGATGGAGATGGTGAAAACATTAATCTTTCATTTGCAACACCATTTGAAAACTTTTCTGGATTTGACATTAAATCTAGATACCATTCTGATGCAAGAGTTCTTGCTTTTAGTTTTCATAAATATGGCTTAAACAGGTTTAGTGTTGGACTTGATTATAATATTACTGACTTCCCTAATAGTGGCCTTCTAGCAGGTGAATTGTTGATTGAATCCCATGGTATAGATTATGAAGGAAGAATACAATATCAAGTAAATGACTCTGAATCATCAAGTATTGGTGGAATGTTTTTCTTAAAGGAGAAAAAGCAGGTATTGGTTTCTGGAAGACTCAGTAGAATACTTGGCAAGAGTCAGTTACAAATAGAGACACCTATGAATGGATGGAAAAATGTTTCATTATCACTGGAATCTGATTGGATCAATAAGATATCTCTTGGACTTGAAAGAGATGGAATGATTTCGAGAATCTGTATAAATAAGTTAAACACAACTGGATTTAGTGTTGACATAGTGTCTCCATATACAGGTTATGAACATATTCAAACTATTGTAATGATCCCAAGGGACCAACCAAAACATATTGAGATTCTGAAAAATGGACAGATGTTAACTAAGTTAGAATTGGATTTTAAGTTAGATCTGGCACAAGTAACAGGGTTTGTCCTGGCTAAGCTTGAGGCCATAAATGACACATATGTAATCTTGTCATTAGATCTAGAATCAAGTTTAACTAAACTTCAAATCAAGACTTCTTACCCTAAACTTAAAAATGGTAAACTTGAAATTTTCCGAGAAATGGTAGATCAGAGACAAAACAATAAAATAAAATTACATATTAATGATTATTTTGTCCATTACAACACATCCACTCTTTGGACTCACAGTTTCATTGATTCTATATCATACACAATGAATAATATTCCTGCTTTATCATTTAACACTTCTGAAACAAGAACAAAAATTACATTTAGCAAAGCCTTTGATGCACCATTCACTTTAAAATTCATTTCAATAGCAGATGGAGTGAAAACCTTTGATGTATTTTCTTCAATTGTTGTAAACTTCAAGAATTCTGGAATAGAATTATTATATAGAGGAGATTTTCCTTTGCATAATGGTAAAATTAATGCAAAACTTCTCTTCAAACAGAATCAAAGCACAATATTGGAGTTGGTTGGTCATCTGGTAGGTGTTGAATTTGATTTCACTATGAAACAAGTACCTGGTAATGCAGAAGCTAAGTTCAAAAGTAATCTTGAAAATTTTGAAGACATTCAAGGTAAAGCAACTTGGGTAACTAACAAAGGGGCTAACAAAGAATTTGGATTTGAGGCAAGCATGAACTATAACTTCACCAAACTTGTAGGAATTTCACTCTGGTTCACAACCAATCCTGTTAGTGATATATCAGTGTCCCTAGTTGTTCAAGACTACCTAAATGAATCTCTTGATGTAAAGGTACAACATTCAAACCCAAGCACCTACAATATACATATGAGCTATCTTGGATTTAATAATATAGATGCTACATTTCATATAGATTCTAATGAATATGCTATCAAAGCTGATGTTGAAAATTTTTCACAACAAAGAAAATGGCTATTAGAACTGCAAGGGTTAATGAAATCAAGAAATCCTATAAAGATAGCTTTTAAGCTTAATCTTGAAACACCATTTTCTGATAGATTTAAATCATCTCTGCACATAGACTTTATAAATGATGAAAAGACAGTAAAATGTGTATTTTCCTATGGAAGTATTCTAGCTTCAGCAGAAGCTAATGTATTGTGGTTGGATACTGTTCAGAAGCTTCACATCAATATTGTTTGTCCAACTCTAAATATTCACAATCTTGATGTTAACCTTGAAAAAGAGAATTCAGAGCACATTAAATTTGAAATGACTTTTAATAAAAAGAAAGTTCGCTTGGAGATTATCAACAAGATTATTGGCACCTCATTTTTAATTGGTTTAGATCTGAGTCTTCCAATTGATGAGTATGAAAAAATAATATTTTTTGGCAAAGGAAAAGCAGACTTTTCAAATCAAGATGCTGAAAATTATGGTATATTTGTTGTAGAAACATCATCAGGCAAATATGACCTTAAGTATGAACTCTCAGAGAAGAAATTAGGTATTAATGTGAGAACACCATTAAGCTACTCTAAAAACATAAAACTTGAAGCAAGCTTAGACATTTCAAGCAGGTATAATATTGCAGTGAATTGGGACAATAATTTATTTGAATTCAATCATCAATTGAATCAAACATTGTCCAATCTTAAAATAGATTTTAAGACTTCTGTAGATTATCTTCAAGATTTGGTTGTACTTTTTTCCCTAAATGAAAAGAGTATGATTCTTGAAGGATATGTGAGAGGAACCTTAATAGATCTAGAGCTTTCTCTAGACTGTATGGAAGAGAATGAAGATACTCAAATTAAATTAATTGTGAAACAAAGAGAAACTTCATTGCAAGGCTTTTTAGAAACCAAATCAAATATTGCTGAAAAAATGTTGAATGCAATCATACACCTAAATTCAGAGCCACTTATAAAAGTAAACTCTGCTATCTTACTTGAAAATGATATGATTGACTTCAAACTCAAATTTTCTGTTCCTTTGTACAAACTAACAGAAACTTCTTGTTATTTCACTTTCTTACAAAGACCAGAAGAAAGAATAGGAAAGTTTGAAATACTAATTAACAATACTAAAACAGTTGTAGAGTGTGGATCCAAAACTGATCTTTTGTTTCTTAAGGTCAGATCTCCATCATCTGAGTTGACTATGAATCTGAATCATTTGGACAAAAATATGCATTTAGCATTAAACACCTTATCTAGGCAAATAAAAGCAAATATTTCACAACATGAAAATGCTCATTATTTTTCTGTATCTGCTGATATGAATAATGAAACAGTTCAGTGTACGGGAAATGTTGACTTCAGAAATATCAATTTCAATACTAATTTAGTATGGAAAAAGATTAAAGGTTTAAAGCAATGGGAATCACATATTAAGGTTCTAGTCCAAGCCAAAAAGTTAGAACTGTCACTGAAAACGCCTTCTTTTGTATTTAAAAATATTCTTCTGATTGGAAAATGGGTTGTGCTTGATAATGGATTTTCTGCCAACTTTTCTGCTGATGTCAATGATGTACTTTACAATTTTGAATCCAAATTTGAAATCAATAATGATATTATGACTGGATTTTGGAAAATCATTGATCAAAGAGAGAAGGAAATGGCAGCATTTGAAGTAAGTATAGTCTTCAAGGAGTATGGAACTAAATTTAAAGTAAACCTTACATCTATGTGGGGTGTAAATGCTAATCTGAATATAAATTTTGCTGTACATGAAAACAAATTTGAATGTGGATTTAATTTGTTGTCCAACAAGCTATTAAGTCTTTCTAATATAACAGTTAAATACATGCTTGACTATAAAACTCTAACAAATCTACATATGAAAGCTGAAGTATTGGCACCTGATTTAGTATTTAGCAGTAATCAAGAGTTTAGAATGTTAAGTCTGTCTAATGTTACAATAAAATCATATACAAACATTCCAAAATTATCACAACTCTTGGATATTGAATTCAAGTTGCTATTAGTGAGTCATAATAATTTCCTATTTTCCTCTAAATTTAAAACAAACGATATTGATGTTGGTGGAGGTTTATCTTATCTAAAGCTGGGATCTAAAGTTGATATTGTAATTGACATTGCCAAAGATGACTTAAAGAAAGTGTACAAACTTGGAGGAGAATTTCATTATCCAGCCCCGACAGGAGAGATAGCTTTTTATTTCAATGATGCTAAATGGTACTCCAAGTTTAATTTGGAAGACATTTCATTTGATATAGAAGCATTTGTTAACTTTAGATCTTTAATTCAAGCAACAAGGTTTGGCAATGTTGAAGATGAAACAACTATTGTTGCTGAGAAAATTGAAGTCAAACTATCCTTTGTGGAAAGATATCTCAAGTTCAATGTTGGTGTGTCAGGAGATGGAGAAACCTCATTATTCTTCTTCAAAGATGACAAAATCATGAATGGAGAAATCAACATTAACTATCCAAACTATGAAATTAAAAAGTATGGAAAAGTGAATATGAAGTTTGGAACATCAGGAGAAATTCAAATCACTTTGCTTGATGGAAATGAATCTGTTGATATAGAAATAATTGATTCTCTAAAGCCAAAGATTAGGAGGACAAGAGCAGTTTTAAATTCACCCACCTATGGATCAATTGTATTTGAAGAGAGGTCAAAGTTTTCAAAAGGAGTTATCATTATCAATTCTGGTGAAAATCTTCATAAGTTTGTATATGAAGTTAAGAAGACAGATGGTTATGATCTAAATATGGCTATTGAAAGTCCTCTTCTACAAAATGGAACAGCATTGATTACATTGAATATAAATGAGAAATTAGATCAAATGCGAGGTTCCCTTAATTTGAATAACAAATACTTTATTTCATCATCTGTCAAGTTTGTCAGTGATAATATTGAAGTTGTAGTTACAATTGATACAACAGAACAGTCATCAATTCCTGATGGTACATACTTGAAAGCATCTTACAAGAAAGTTAAAAATACCTACACTGTAATGGTTGATGTCAACTTTATATCTAGTAACACATTTTCTGTAGTTTTTACCAATGATATGATATATTCATTAGATATAGACATTAATTCTAGATACGTAGCTTTCAGTCCAATCACATTTAAAGCAAATTCTTTTATGAGTTTACAAGCCTCTAAATCATTTGTATCTCTTGTATATCAAAAAGAAACTGTGTCAGCAGAGTTTGATCACAATTACAATGATTTGTTGCAGTTTGATTCAAAGTTAAAATACTCTATTAGTGCACTGAATAACCTAAATCACATGGTTCAAATATCTTGGGATTTTAATAGGAAAAAGGAAACCAAGGTTACTATTGTTCAGAATGATGAAAGGATAGAGTTGATAAGTAAATTGAGAGAAAACAAATCTATACAGACCTTATTTCTGACACCATTTAAAGGATATGAAAGATTTGAAATAGATGCACATCTGAATACATGGAAATCGTTTAATGAAATCAATTTTGATATCACATTTGTAACTCTTACAGGAGAAACTATCAGCAACATTGACTGGAGAATAAAAGAAGATTCATTGGTTCTAATAACAAAACTTAACACCCCTAGTGGAAAGACATATTTCCAATCTCTACAGTTTTCTCTGTCAAGTGGATTAATATGGAGATCAATGTTACCCTACCTTGATCTTACAAGAATAGATATTATTAAAATTAACACTGAAGAAAACAATCTATATGATCATATTATTGTTGCAAATATTGATATATTAGATCAAGAGTACAATGGAAGGTTTACTGTAACATATACCAAAGGTTATGAATTATCAGCTATAATAGAAATTCCAAATACTGATTGGAATAAGCAAGAACTAAAGATTGGATTCTCTGATTTACCTGAAAGAAAAATGGCTAAAGCTTTTGTAGATTGTGAATTTGGAAAATCCGGTTTGGGAATCGATGCAAGATATACTTCTGTAAATGATCTGCATTTTGAAGCTTTTATTGATTTTCCTCTACCTGATTGGTCAGATATTAATGTTGTTCTAAGTAATCAAATTTTTGATAACCTTAAGTCAGTCCAAGTGTTTGGCCAATACAATGATAAACAAATACAAGCTCAAGGTTATCTCTCAGACAAACTAAATGAAATTAATCTCAAAGTCAATGATTATGCTTTGGATGTAGAAAATTTAAAGATTAACTCAGTTTTTGGAAATCAAGCTATTTTATCCAATGCTGCATTCAAAACACCTTCAAATACATATTCAGCTTCATTAGACTTAGATAATTTGAAATTTGTTCAGGGATTACTCTTTGACCTCAGAGACAGTGGAAGCAATTTGTTAAAATTTCATAAGCTTCCAGAAATTAATAGTGTAAAAATTGTTTCAAATATTAAAAGTTTTTCTGTTGACATTGATGCTGTGTATGATGTTAATGTTGATGTTGGTGACTACACAGGATATTCTGGAGTTGAAGTTAAAAACCTTAGCATTTCTGATATATCAATTAAAAATCTAGCACTAAAGTACAGAATTTTGAAGACAAGTACAAATCTTATCATCCAACACAATTTTACTAAGAATAAACAAAAACTTACTCTGTGGGTTCAAAATTCCCAAGTTCTTGATACATTTTCCATGGCCTTATCAGAAAATTCTCTTAGTCCAAAATTTGAAGTTACAATTGTATCACATCAAGCATTTTCAAGTATCACTGTAAGTGATATTACACTTGTTCTAGTATCACCTTATGGTAGTATGAAGTTGGGTAAACAAATATCAAGTGACAAAACAAGAACTGTTACTAAAGTATTTATTCTAAACAACCCAGAAACTCCTAAAGCATATGGATTAATTCTTGGCCATACTCATGATTATACTGAACAGAAGGCTATTAAGAATACATTTACTATTCAACACATTGGTAACATGTCTGAGTTTAACTCTGCTGATGCCACAATTCTTCAAACTAACACTGATCTGATCACAAGTCTGAAAATAAATGGAAAAACAAAAGAAAAGAGTCTCTCAACAAAGGTAAAGTTTTATCCTTGAATAATTTATTTATGATTGATAAACATTTTTATTTGATAAAATTTATTTCCTAAAAGTTTTAAATTAAAAGTATAAAAATTTTACTTTTAGGTTTCTTTGTATTGGAAGGAAAGCATAGAATCTATAATAGGCACAACTAAATTGGAATATCAAATTGCAAACTATCAGCCAAATGAAATAACAACTGGAATAACTTACAAAATAGAAGATAACCTTATTGATCTATTTCTGGAAAGTAGAGGTGTTAAACTTGATGGAAAGGTAATCTTAAGTTTTTATTTGAAATCAAAATATTGATTTACAAAACTAGAAAAGTAAATTGTTGTAGACTAATAATTATATAAAAAGGACCTTATGTAAATATAGCAAGTAAGGTTTTTATGTGCATTTAAACAAAAATAAAATTTTTAAATTGAAAACAATTCTGGTGGACAGACATACAAAGTTATAAAAAAAGTAACATGTTTAGATTAAAGCAAGACATGGAAAAGAATCTGATGCCTACAGTTTTATTCTCTATCTCAATGATGTGAAAAAGCTATCAGCACTTTATGATTACAACAGCAAGAAGGAGCGTGCAACTTTGGATATGTTTGTTATTGGTGATGTCAGTGTAAATGTGTTTGCTGGATTTGAAAGTAGATCTGATATTGCTCTGAAAGTAAGCCATTCTTTCAGAGGATCTGCTACTGAAGATTCAAGGTTTCAAATATCATTAGTTGAAGGTCAGGAATTTCAAACTACACTGAAGTGGAGAAAATCAATTATGAAGGAGCTTTTATCCTATGCTAAATGGATTCATTACAAATATAATTTTGACAACCTGGATTTTGACCTGAAACCTGCAGATACTGTTAATATTTTACATGATTTCTGTTTACAATCTATGAGACTAATATCACTGGATTCAATTGACAAAAGAATTGATGAGTTAGAAAAGGATCTACTTGAAAGTGTTGATATTTTTATAAATTATGTTGGAAAGCATCCACATTCAAACAAGCTGTTGCTGATATACATCAAAGAAAGCTTCTATCATATTATTACAAACAGGTAATTTCATATTCTATATGAAAAAGTAGTAAGGTTTTTTGTCTGTAGTTTAAGATTGCAATAACTACAAACGGTATGAGTTATAAATTTAAGGGAAGCTTCACATAGGCCCAATGATAGGTTTGGGATATTTTGTTTGTTAGATATAATTCTTGGGATGGTTTTGGGTTTTTTTTCTGCCCATATCTTTCTATTACTGAGATTCTAGATGCCACAAGTTTTAAATATTTCAAAAATAAATTACTATTGTAATTTCAATAGCAGGACTTGTGTAAAAACAATGATTTGTTTTTTTACTGTTTTTCTTTGTTCATTATCATTGAACAGTCATTTTATTGCAAATAAATTAACTTTTGACCATTTTCAGTATGAATATTTTGAGAAACTTTGCAACACTGGCAAATAATGTAAAGAAAATAATTGAAAATCTTATCAATGGAACATTTAATGAACTTCACCATATGATCCACTCTGCTGAACATCATATGGAAAGCTTGAAAGCCAAGATCAAGTACATTGACGAACATATTGATGAATATCTTGAAATTGCATTTGCTAAATTAGGACATGGAATGGAATTGCTAAGATCAAAATTAAACAAACTAGCTGAAATTTATCAAACGTATGTCTCTAAATATTCTGGTGGATCACAAAAGATAATTTCTAGATTTATTCTCCAATTCAAATCAGATATACAATCATTTGTGAAGACCTACAATGATTTTATTGATAGTTACCAAGTTGGTCATCAAGCATTTGAATATTATCAAGAGATTAGAGATTGGTTGCATTACTTCCAAATTCTGGAACATCTCAAATATTTGTATGGAACTGTACAAAGGTAAAGTTATTTTTACTAGTTTTTCATAAATCCATTTATTTTATGGCTTTGGTTTGTAGGTTTTTGGGCTTGATATTCTAATATCAAATGATATAATTTCTTTCACAAAAAGAAATTTTTTATTGACATAGGCAAATGCAATCTAGGAAGCCTTTAAAATTGTGATTATTTTAGATTTATGATTAACAGCTGGTCTATCATGGTTGAAGCATATCACAATGTTCTATACTATACTACCAAAGTTATTGAATACACAGAGGGTGTTGTAAAAAGATTTTCCATGTACCCACCAGTAGCTAAAGCAATAATTATCATTGAAAAAGTTATGCATATTGGAGAAAACATTGTTGTACTTGTTATGAAAGATATCAAAATCAGAAGAACTTTAGATTCTTTACTGTCAAGGGCAAATCTATTGTCATCTTTAATCTTTAGATTTGCAGACTTTCTGATCAATAGCAGAGAAATTTTTGCATATAACATAATCTACACCCCAGAAGATGGTTTAGTTCAATTCACACAATCTTTACCAATTCACTGGTATGAATTCCATGAAATTTCCAACCTGTTTGAAATATTTAAACCTGCTGATACAACACCTTGGGATGTTACTGATTTTTATCTAAAGGCAAGAGATGCCATCAGAGATTTTGATATTATGATTCAAACCAAGACAGTCTTCCCTCCCTTCTCTGGTACCGCAATGTTGATGGGCAATAAACACATTTTAACCTTTGATGGCAAGATTTTTGATTTTGGTGGCAAGTGCAGTTATGTGCTAGTTTCAGACTTCATGTACAACAAGTTTTCTGTTATTGCACACTATCAAGATGAAATTCAGAAATCTTTCAGTATATTAGTTGACAATAAGGAAATTCAGTTGTTTACAGATGGACGCCTGTTTATAGATGGTCAAAGATATGAGCTGCCTGTCAAGGAGGGAAGTAGCTACATTGTCAGGATTGGAAACAGAATCAAAGTTCACAACAGTAATGGCTTCCTTGTTGACTTGAACTTGGTCCAGAACTTGTGCACTGTCAAGCTCAGTGGATGGTTCTTTGGCAGAACTGGTGGACTCTTTGGTGTGTATGACAATGAGGCAAGCAATGATTGGATGCTGCCCTCACATGTGATAACTGATGACCTACAGACCTTCACTGACAGCTGGCAGGTTGGACCTCCCTGCCAGGAAAATTATATTCCATTGCAGAACTCAACAATTACCTGGGACCAGGAAAAATGTTACAATCTGTTCATCAACAGAGACAGTAATCTGCGGCCTTGTTTTGGCATAATTGATCCAACTCCGTTCTATGAGGTTTGTCTGAAAGAAATGGCTCTGCCTAATGTTGATTTTACAGCAGGATTCTGTCAGGCCAGCATGGCTTATGTTGAGAACTGTAGAGTACATGGGTCTGGACTGGATTATCCGCTGGAGTGCATTTCCTGCCAGGTGCCGGATAATCCTAAATTGGCTGGTGGCCATAATGTCAGGTAAAAA
>LS043228.1:2976-16446 GCA_900241095.1 Acartia tonsa | reverse complement strand
CAGATTATTATGTAATTTTTTTCGTATAATCCCGGAATGTTGGGTTGTAGTTAAATAAAGTCAAAGTGTTCTTAATTAAAACCAAATTTATATATGGTTCATAATTAAGAACAGTTTGATTTATCAAGAACATTTAACTACAACCCAATACCCAACTTTACAGAAATACGCGAAAACTTCAGATAATAAGTTTACATATTTTGAAATATTTGATTGTCAATTTTAAAAGATTATTTGTATAAATTAAAGGGTCAACTCCTTTGATATTTATCAGGATAGCCTAGAAGTTAGGTCTTTCTAAGTTTTACATATTTCTATAAATCAATGCATGAAAGGCATAAACATTACTTCTATATGCTGGCCTAGGAAATTTGTTGGATAGGGCCCATTATTTTTCATAAAATATACAAAAATGAGAATTATATTCATAACTAGTAAAGCAACTATTTGTAGAAAAAAACTTCCCAAAAATGGTCAGCAAAAAGATTGTGTGCATGTGTGTGGTTTCCACTGGTATCTACGGAATCCAAAAAATAAGGACCTTTTGCAGTTCACGGTAAAATGTTCTTTTTAACGATTTTCTCAAAAAAATCTATTTACTCTAAAGGCAGCTAGCTAGGGAAAGCTTTACTGAAGAAAATAAGCGTAAAATAAGTTTTTTTTGTGCGATTACTGTGCATTATTGAGTAATGACTATTACAGATTATTTGTAGGCCTTATTGTCCGTTTAAATTTTGTGCTAGCATAATCTACATGTTTTGTCGTTTAGCAGCCTTTTAAGTTCTCAGACTTTTAGAGATAATCGTTACCAGGATCATTTCACCGTGAATTGCTCTAAATCCACCTATAATGTTTGGTTACAGAGTAGCTCTTAAAATAATGATATGATATTTGAAGAAAAAAAACACTAACACACGAAGAATTAAAAAAAAAGTCCATTACTAAATTACAATAAAACTTGTATTAATAATGAAAAAGGTTTCAAACAAACAGAATAATTTAATTTGAAATAAAATGATACATATAACAATTAAAATATAACATTATTTTAGTATGTTTTTTTTTTTAATGCATATAGTTACTTGATATTAGTTGAAATATAAAAAATATGTTTTAAAAAAAGTTTTTCATTGTTTTTTTAATAAAAAATCACTTATTATCAGTATTGATAGTTTTTAAGCATATAACTGTTTTTTGTTTGCATATTGTGCTTTAAATTTTATGCATCAAAAAGAAAAGGCGTTTGACAAGGCGCTTTAAGACTATGTGCTATAAATGAATATATAATACATGGATATTGTGAGAGATTCTCCCCCTCCATCCCTCACTTATGAATTTACCCCATCTCCCCCCTCCTTACCATGAGGGCCATGGACAAAAAAGAATATTATTTGCTACATCTTATCCCCACAAAGTTATTCCTAACAAGTTATCATTAAAATAATAGGCTTATATTACCCCGTCCCGTCCTAGAAAAATTTTGGCCCATGTCAAAATATGGTTGATTTATGCAAAAAAAATGGAGGCCGTCTCAATTATAGAAAGGACGAAGGTGTAGCAAGTAATCTTCCAAAGTCAAAATTGCCAAATTGCTTACATAAATAATAGGGTTGGGCCAGATTGGATGGATACGGATATCCGGCTGAGTTATAATGCCGGATATTCGGTATTCAGGTTTATATCGACACACTAGAATCAAAATTTTGTAAAAATCTTTAAAATTAAGATGGTACAAAAGCTTTAAAACAGAGCTGGATCTTTAAATCGTTTAGTGGTGCGCTAAATCGGGGCGATCCAGTTTGGCGCACATAGATATTATTAGAATTCAATCTTTAAATCAAAATGGAATGGGCGAACCAGCACGCCCAGTGGTGCGCCAAACCGGGGTGAACTGGATCGCCCCGATTTAGCGCACCACTAAACGATTTAAAGATCCAGCTCAGGTCTTTTTGTATATTTCAAAAAAATTGTACCATCTCAACTTTAAAGATCTTAAAGATACATTGGCCCAACCCTATTATTTATGTATGCAGTTTGGCAATTTTGACTTTGGAAGATTACTTTCTACACCTTCGTCCTTCATATGTTATAATTGAGATGGTCCCCATTTTTTTGGGGTAAATTTCAGGTTTATATCGACACACTAGAGTTGGAATTTTGTAAAAATCTTTAAAATTGAGATGGTACAAAAGCTTTAAAACAGGTCTTTTTGCAGATTTTAAAAACTTTGCAGTGCTTTTATCATCGCAATTTTGAATTACAGAAAAAATATTTTGCATGGGTCATTGTTTGCATAAATCAACCATATTTTGACTGGGGGCCTAAAATTTTAACAAAATTTTTCTAGGACGGGACAGGGTAGCCTATATATATTTAAAAATAATTAATATTAATTTTTTGTTATTTAGTTAATTATATAATATATAATTTTTCACTTTAATTGTCTTTTAAAACTTTTTTTTACTTTTATTCACTGCATAGAAGAAAATAAACATTTTTTTCTGTCAATATTTTAAAACTTTCTGAGATTATAATTAATTAAGTATTATATCAATAGCATCTAAAGTTTTAATTATTATGATTAATATCTTTTTATAGAAATGGGTTGAAGTTATATGATTTGTTTATTTGTAGACGTCTTTCTGACAGCTTTTTCTATCCATATTTGTAAGATATGAATGTTTAGAAATAAGTTCACTTGGTAAATTCAAGATTGCTAAATAGCAAGCTTGTCTTGATATCTTCAAGATAGATATTTAGCTAGCAATTAAATAAGTTTACTCCTTAAGGGTTCTTAGCTATCTTTGTTTACTAGAATTGTCAACTAGAGATAGCAAGCTTTTCTGGATATCTTTAAGATAGATAGCTAGCAAGCAAGTAGGTAAGTTCACTTCTCATGGGTACTTAGCTATCTTTGTTTAGTAGAATTGTCAACTAGAGATAGCAAACTTCGCTGGATGTCTTCAAGATAGATAGGTAGATAGCAAGTATATAGTTTACTCCTCATGGGTGCTTAGCTATCTTTGTTTTGTAGAATTGTCAACTAGAGCTAGCAAGCTTCGCTGGATATCTTCCAGCCTTTTGTCAATATGTCCGACCTAAACATAACAAGGATGACATATATAAGTAGCGAAACACGCTAAAATGAAAAGACAGAGAGGGTTCAAGTAAGAGCAGATGTTTACTGATAAAACATAAAGAATATATTTATACTTAAAAAATCACGAAACTTTTACAGATGTCTAATATACTTTTTAATATTTTTCGATTTTAGCAAGGCTGATAAACAATGCTATTTTAGATAGCAGTCGAGAAAAACACATTTTCAAAATTGTGTTACGGAAAACTTTTATCTGCCGAAATTAGGAATATGTCTTTGTACTTTTTGGAAACAAATAATTTTCAGATTAAAAGCTGGACAACTCCCCAACTGTGGGAAATCAGTGATCCTAGATGCATCTTAGGGCTTATTTGCTAGAAAATGTGAAATCAATCATTCTTCAAATTTTTTACCTGGCTTTCCAGCCTGTGTAATCTGGCACCAATAGTTACAGGCTTGGCATGAGGCTTCTGAAATATATAGATAAATAGTTACAGGCTTGGTAAGAGGCCTCTGAAATGAATAGATAAATAGTTACAGGCTTGACATGAGGTTTCTGAAATAGATATATAAATAGTTACAGGCTTGGCATGAGGCTTCTTAAATAGATAAATAAATAGTTACAGGCTTGGCATGAGGCTTCTGAAATATAGTCATGGATGCATTAATAAGAATATATAAGAAAAAAAATATTATCACCAAATAATAAATTATACTTTAAAAACTACATACGAAACCTCTCTTCCAGAAAGATATCCAAGTATTACTTAATATAGCGGCTACGCCCTTAGAGGCACTTGAGGGAAGTGGGAGGGAGAAGTCGACCCACCACTTTCCATTTAAGTTTTAAAAATAAAAGTAAAAAAAATTTGTTAAAGAAGCCTTTTTTTTCTAGGGACGAATTATAAAACTCTTCTACACCCATAAGAAGCTTAACTGTAAAGAAGAACCACAACGGTTCAGTGGTTAAAATAATTTGTAACCTTATCTCCACCATGATGATAAGTTCCAGGTTTTCCCAGGGTTTGATCCAAGCGGCGCTGTAACTCCTAAAAAGAACAATAAAGACTGATTAATTATTCTACTATTTTTTTCATAGAATTTTGGTTTCTTAATTATTTCTATACAGTTAAAAAAGGGTCTTCATTTAATTTTAACTAAAAATCAAAAGCTTATAAAGTTGCTTTTTTGTTTAAAATACTTTTATTTCAAGATTTTTATGAATTTTCACATTTCATTATTACATAGATATTTATACTATAGTACACTCTTCTTTGGGAGCCATATTGAACACTTATTATATGAATGGATGTAGAATATACTTGGATATTATAACAGGAGAAAAACTGTCGTCAATTTAGGTTGCAATTTCCCCTCGCACTTATTGGTCGGGCCGTTTATCCAGTAGGAGGGGAGGTATGTGATAAAAGGGTAGGGGAGATCTTTATTTTAGCCCGCAACAAAGTTAACGTTATTATATGATCCAAGTAATAATAAATCTATTATTATATGTTACAAACATTAAACTACTGATTTAAACTGTGCTGTCATGGAAAACAAAACCTTACCTTAATTCTGACCATCATGTTCAGATGTCCCTGGGAATATTGTTCTATGACATCCCTTACATCATACGGTTTTCTTGCCTAGGTAGATATGTATACATCTGGATTCATAGATAGATCCAGATAAATATAAAGAAAGATAGGTATATTATTGTACAATGTACATAGATGGATAAACAGATAGATAGGTAGGATAAAAGTTATAACAAATATTTTTCTGGTATTTATTTGAAAACGGTGGATTAGAACCGGTCCTCATCCATACGAAAAAACTATGTCTAACATCGTATTATACTCAGTTTTCTACGAAAATAAAAATTGGTTTTAATCTTATAATTGTACATTTTATATACATGGAAAGCTGTTAATCATACGATGCAAGAAATAACTATTCTATTCCATTCCTCACATCATAGGGTCTTCTTGTCTTCATAGAAAGATTGATAGGATAGATTAGACAAATAGATATGTACAGAGGCAGATAGATATGTAGATAGATCGATAGACATGAGCCATAAAAAGCACTGACATCATTGGGTTTTCTTGCCAACGCAGAATGGTAGACAGATAGATAGATAGACAGATAGATTTATATAGATAGACAGATAGATAGATAGTTAGATGAATAGATAGTTAGATGAATAGATATTTAGATAGATAAGTAGATAGATAGATCACCTGTTGAAACTTTCTTCTTGAGACAAAGTATTTAATTTTGCGGATAGCTCGGATAGCGTTCTTGTGAGCACAGGTTAAACTAAAATAGATAGAAAGATATAATTATAAATACAACTATAATTCTAGTTTAGGTATAAACACAATTTATTTTTAGTAATTTTTTGGTTTTATTTTATTAGATGAGATGATATTTTCCCTTAAAGTACCCAGTCGAGCAATTTTTTCAGTTTATTTTTAAAGGTGGGTAAATGGTTTCTTCAGTGCTTGATAGACACTTTGAGGGAAAGTACCCAAATAGTTCAGTAGCATGCAAAACTAACACAAAACAATTAATATACAATATCAAATACATGTTGCTTCACCCCTAGGCTGCAGGGAAGGACGAAATTAAAACCACAACAAAACATATATCAAGCTTCCATGAAAAGTGCCACTAATACAGATTATAATACAAATGTCGTTGCCCTTTTTTTACCCACTCAAGGTTTACTCCCTACCCCCGTCATTGACACGCCCTTGTTATCAAAAGCGAAGCTTTTCTATAATAAGTCCGCTCGAAAATGCTGATTTTTAAAACTTTTGGAAACTAATTTTTGTATGTTAAAATTATTTGATTTATCTGATTTTTGGTATACTGATTCCTATTATAATAAGGTACAATGTTATAAGCGAAGCATCTCTAAAAAAAAGTCCTAAAAATGTAAGTATGTCCTCAATCTTGTATTTAATCAATTTTGCAACAAATTTTCTTACAATTTTGTTCACACTTTGCATTAATATTCTGCAAATTAAGTTCTGACTCTCTAAAAGTGTCAATGTTCATTTGTTCTACCATTTCAGAGCTTCTCTTTTATGTCATGCTTGTTATAATAATAATATTCAGTGAAAGCTATCTAATCAAATCACTTACATAACAAAGAAAAGCATAAATACTCATAAAAATAAAATACATAAAGAAAGTATTAATACACTCATATAATATTGCTTTGAAAAGATTGCGCAAATATTTTAGTGGTTTCCTCCTAATTGCCTGGTCGAGCATAGAAACCCTAACCCCCCCTTTTTTGAAGTAATCTGAAAAAAAAATGTTTTCGTGTTTTGGTTTAGGTAAGGTTAGGTACGGTTTTACTGGATGCCCCACAGGGTTATAATGCACCGTAGGTATAGGCTCCTCTGGGTTAGAGAGAGAGTCATTTTGATCAATTTTAATTAATTTTATAGTCAAAATTCAATACCTCACGACCTTACAATACCCAGCACTAAAAGAACATATAGGTTTTTTGTTAACCCCGTCAGCTAATTAATTTTATGATCTCAATCTCGAAGGTTAAATTTTGTTAACATAAAAATATCTTATAAAGATTAAATGTAGTAAAAGTACTATATATTCTAAGTTAAATTAATTATGATATTTAGTACCTAGCGAAGCTGCATTATAGCTTCTAATTGCTCAAGGAGGGAATTAATGAAAAGACAATAACTTTTTCCATTAGCTTATTATTATTTTTAAAAGTATAAATTGGTAATTAACTGTATTATAATAATCTAAAAATTTACTAAATAAAAACATTACCAATAATTAAAATAATTTACTACTTACTGTTGCTGCGCTTCTTTTAAACATAAATATCTTTATTTTTTAATAAAATGTTTTATTAAAAAAACCTATTGTCTTATTATATTAATTTGTATTTGTCTTAAGATTTTTTTGTCTTACACACATACCTTTCAACATTTTTAATTAGTGATACTTCTTTATAATCTCTTTTCTAGCTAGGTGGACAAAATAACCCTACCCCATTCTTTTTTTAACATTAGAAAAAAATGTTTTTCTAGATCCTATGTGTGTCCTAAACCAAAGGGGATCTCCTAACCCTTCATCATTCTAGCCTAATATAAAAGTGAAAGGAAGTGAAAGGATCCGATATGATTCTACTTCTTATAGGTTCAGCTAAAGATTATAACATTTTAGGAGAGTGTACCTCAACCCTCCCCAGAGTGTACCTCAACCCTCCCCAGAGTGTACCTCAACCCTCCCCAGAGTGTACCTCAACCCTCTCCAGAAAAATCAATCCTAGATAAACTAGCCCAACCCCTAAAAATTTTCTTTTTCTTTTAAAAACTAAAATTAAAAATGGAGGGTCGACTTCCCCTAACTTACCCAAGTGCCCTGAGAGGACTCTAGGGGCGTAGCCGCTAGTCCTAAAACAACCAAGCAATACAAATATTCACGTTTTTAAATCATAAGGTGTGTAAAAGGTCCAATTACAATTTGCGGAAAATTGCTGGTACATCCACACAAATTAAGTAGCTAATATATTTTTTTTTATTAAATTGAAAGTTAATTTTACAAAATACAATAAAAAAATTACTATATTATACCACGTTTGAAATAGCGCAGCTCCTATTGTATTTTCTATTCATTCGTCATTCTGTTCGTTTATCTGACAGTGTCTAGTATTGTTAAATTTTGAATTTAATGAAAATTCATGGTAAAAATTTACTTTTCTGTTATTTTTTCATCAATATTAAATATGTTGTTGTTTGTTACTGCTGTGCTACTTCTGAACAAAATTTACTTTTTGTTAAAATTTCAAGTAGAAAAAAATTATTCATACATCCGAAAAAAATAGATCTATCTAAGCAGATTGTAAATTTGCTTATTCGGAGCCAAATTAAAGTTTCTCATATTGTAAGGGATAAGATAAATTTGGACGATAAATTGATGTACATCCCAAATTACGATAGCAAAATTACTCCATTTCTAATATATTGGTGAACTGAACACCAACCATTAATGAGTTCAAGATAAAGGTACACTAAGTTATACGCTAACGAATGAGGGAACGTGTTTATAAAATCTTGAATTATAGTTTTAAGTCTTCCCCTCTGATTAAAGCTAAAATTGACCTTTGATAAAAATTAAATCAAATGTTTTGGTATAGTCAAACTGATACAAATAAAAAAGGAATAAACTAAAATAGATATAAATATACTAATTTCTTCGTAATCATAGAATGGAAAAAGTAAAGAAAATTACGGAAAAATAACATTAATTTACTATTAATAATAAACCGAAATAATAACAAAAATCGTGTTTGTTTGAATCTTTACAAAACTATATGATTGATTACAATAATGTATTTTTTTACTTTAGTGTATAGTTGATAAATAGTTATGTTGTTTACTCTAAAGGCGCACATAAAGTACACTCTGGAGCACTGAAACACCCCCCTCCCCACGGCCCTATCCAATATTTTGAAAATAATCTAAATTAAAGGGATAGTTTTTTTTTTTTTTTGTTTATTACTCTAGATCTGGTTAGCTCAGGTTATATAAAGTACTGGATATGGAGTTAAAGGCATCGAAAAAAAACTATCCTCCCATTATTTCTAATTTATTTCAAAAATAAGATGCAAGGGTGGCTTAACCGGCCACTGTGGAAAAAACCACTCTCTACAATAAGTAGCGCACTAATAAGTAGTTTAATACTTTTATAGTAAATTAATCAATTGTGTGTATTTTTTATCTACATATCTCTAATTCAGCTCTGTTTTCTTTTATACTGCATCATTATAAAACTTTTACTTCACCTCGAATAGGCACATTTAGAATGCCCGAGATATTTTACTGGACAGGCGGACTTTTTGATGTTCGTTTAACCAGACCGGCTTTTATTCCCGTTTTCATCTTAGATTTACTTTGTTTATATGATTTTTAGAATGGTGATTTCTTTGACGACTGGGTGCAAAATGAACTCGCCTTTAGGCTTTAATCAACATTGAATTCTTTGGTTCTTTTTGGTATTACATATTACTTAAAAAATGTTTTAAATAATAATTTTGTTATTCTTTATTTAAAATTGTACTTCTTCAAGACAGCACATCACTTTGAGGTTTGGAAGCATTGATTTAATTGTTAGAATATCTTGGTGCTTGTGGCCAGGAAAGAAGGGATAGTGATACCCGACCAATTTTAAAACCTTTGGTTCAAATGCCTTATGACTTTAAACATCACAATTACATAGAAAATTATATCTTCTGTAGACCTTAAAATAAATGGTTTATTTGGCCACTTCTTTAGGACCAGCCAATCAAAATTCAATAAAAGAATCCCAAGTTTTTCAGCAAAGGAAAAAGATAACTCGATTATATTTTTAGTCCAATGTCCTCTCCATCAAGGCATTATTGGCAAAACACTATGCCTTTTCTTAAATAAAAAGAAAAAAGTATACACTAAAGATTTCATGCAACAATAATTTTAAAAATCAACAAAATCGTAAAGCATTCCTTTAAATTTGGGGAATCATTTGTAACTGCAAGTAGAATATTCATCCCCCAGAAATCTGAATTTCTAACAGTTATTTCTAAATGTTGAATTTGTTGAAACCTTGAAGCCAACGCCTTTAGTTGAAGTCAAAGAGAGGTATGTCAAAGTAAAAGAATGAAAAACAAAGAAAAATTTCTACATATTAAAAAATATTTCCTCTCTTTTACCGCTATCTAATATTATGATGTGTTACTTTTGTTAAGGGGGGTGGGTAGGTATTTCCTGCCCCCCTCCCTTAAAATATTCAGGGAGGGTGTAATGTTTCCTAAAGGTTAACTTCTTTTTGGGTGGATTGGCTTAACATCCCCTTCATCCCTATCTGCAGTGATGTAATAAACTAGATAATGGTTGATAAATTGATATAAAACTCTAATCAAAATCACTCCTTCTACAGAATAAAGTGATTGGTGGAAAAGATGGTACACTGCTGGTTTATACCAACAAATCAAGATTTGAAAAAAAATTTAGTCATGGAATGAGAGAACACGTTTAGATACTATGGGTACAAATATAATTTACAGTCCATGGAAATCCCCCTTTGATCATTAGTATAAAAAAATGTAATATCTTCTCTTTAATTTCCTGGACAAAAGTTAAAAATTGATCTTCCCAATGAACACCCACATCATTTTCAAGTCTCAACTTCTCTATACAATTATATTTCAATAATTCTTTAATTTCTTCAACATTTGTAGATTTGTTCAATTTTAAAATTAATAATTTCTCTTTTAATACTCGTTGAGAAATTTCAAATAGATTATTTGATATTTTTGATGTATTTAGAAGATCTTTAGGTGTAAGATAATAAAGTATTTTAGTTAATATTTCTGGGGGTAGTTCTTCAAATGAATTCATTATTACTTTTATATTCTTTATTTCTGAAAAATTATAATATTTCATTTTGAAGCATGGTTAAGTAAATACGTCAAAGATTTGAAAATACATTTTTTCATCTGATTGTATAACTACCAACAATTTTGATTTTGAAATCGACAATTTTATGTGAAATACACTTTATAATTTTTCTAATGCTTGTTGACCTAATATGATCTAAATTTAGGAAAGCGTCTCAATTTTATTTTGTTATAAACAAGCTTTTTTTGTATCAAAGTTTTTAGTTGTTTTATTACTTTAATGTGTAAAAATATTTTATTTTGAACTTTTTGGCTACGAGCCAATATTGTTTGTCAACAATAGTCAGCTGTTAGCAATGTAATAAAACAAGGATGAAAACATCCATAAGTAGCAAAGCTCAAAAAATCGTGGATGGGAATACGTACAAGTAGATTTAAAGTTTGTTTATTAAAATCAAATATAGATTTATTGGAAACAATAAACACAAAACCTTGTTTGTATGATAATGACGGTTAAAGTAAATTACATACTAGATGCGCATAAAAATGGAAAAAATATTATTTTACTGTCATCGCAAAAAAGTTTGAAAATCGGACCAAAAATATCAAAGATATGGGGAAATATGTAAAACATATAAAAAATAGCCAAAAACCTGCTACAAGGCAGTCTGATCGCCATTGTTTCTTTTCTTAAAGCGCCAGAAAATTTAATTACAATGTCTATAACTGAAAAAAATTTGACAATCGGAACATAAACACCAAAGATATGGGAAAAACTGTGAAAAATGTAAAAATAGCCAAAAACCTGAAAAAAAACGGTCCTATCTTCTTGAATGTTTTATAATTAATTGTGCTCCTTAATAATGGGAATGTTGTCTAAAAATTTCAGCTTTCTATCTTTTATAGGAGCTGAGTAAATTTCATTTCCCCCATAGAGTTACGGACGGACTGAAACATACAAAGTTAATTATAGAGTAGCTTCGCTACTAAAAAGGTATTTTACTACTAATTCAGGATTTAATTTTTCATAGGTCCTTTAAACCTGTAATACTACAAAGCACAGTAAAATTCATAGGAAGCAAATATTATATAGAAGAAAAAATTAAGATTTTAATTAAATTATAATTGACCATTTTTATTTTATATTTGGTGAATATTTTTAAACATTATAAAATGTAGTCTTAAAATATCTTAATTAATTTTTTTTTAAATCTATTAAAATTGTATATTTTTATAACTTGAAGGTCATGTCTGCCAGACTATTCTTGTTTTATCTATAATTAATATTTTTTTGAGTACTTATGCCTTGAAGTGTTTGTTTTTACCTCTTTAATTAAAAAAATTAAATCTTTAAAATTTACTATGAAATAACATTAATTACTATCAATAAGTGTTTAAGTAATTTTATAGTATCTCCAAAACGGCTCGGCTGAGGGTTATACAATTATTAGCAGATTATCATACTTTATTTGAAGAAAAAAATTATCTCTATATTATAGCGAATTAAACAATCTTGCAAGCATCACTTTTATCTTACAGAGAAAAATAGTAAATCAAATAGCGAAAACTAAGATATGAAATTTGTGTCACCCTTTCAACATGACGCATAACCGCTTCGACCGCAAGACGCGGCATTACTTTGTCCACTATCATAAATCCACCCCCCCCCCTCCTCCCAACTCGCCAATATAGGGGAATCAACAGTTGCATTTTATTGGAACTAAAGAGGTCCATATATATATATATATATATATATATATATATTCCTATTGATGTTAGAAAAGAATTACTCCTTTTGAAGTGAAAAAATTAGACACTGCTATTTTGTAAAACCCAAATAAGGTTTGATAAAAGTTCCCAAACTTTTTAAGCCAACAAATGAGAGAAACTTAAAAATTTGTATGTCCCCTCCATTTCGGGTTTAATTTATTTTGATATAATACAAAGATTAGTTGATTATATACCTCAATATAAAACTTTTTTATTCTTTTTCATATTTTTCTTTCTTGTAAAGAAATGTATTTGACTATCAATCTAAAACCAACTTGTTTAGACGCAAGAATAAATCAAAACACATATGGTTTTCACTAGAAGAATTGTTCTTTGACTGATTTTTGGAATTAATTTAATTTTAATTTATAATAAGTAGCTATACACTATAAGACTTCTTTTTATGAAAACATTAAAAATCTGAGGGATCTAAAGTGATTAAACAATGGACAATACATTGATGAACATCCTCTTTGATGATAAACAAAAGTAGACCATCTGTAGTAATTTTTGAAATACTGTAAAAGTTTTTAGCCAACGAAGAAAAAACATGGTTATAAAACTTTGGGTATTTAATATAATTTACAGTCCAATGTCCAATTCCTCTCTGCAAAAAATATATATTATCAAAAGTGGGGACATCTACACGCTTCTATTTCAAATTGCTATTTTATATTTTAAATCTAATCAGGGCCACATGAATTTGGCAATAGACGATAAATTAATCTACCCCAAAGTGATTCTTTGTAAATTTCCGCCTTTTATGGCATTAAATAAGGGTTGAAGATTAATTTGCACCTATTGTCTTCCTTCTCAGTAATATATATCCTCAAAGTGGCTTGTCGAGTACTGAACCTCCCCCCTTCCCCCTTATTTTGAGATAAATTGCAAATAAGGAGGAGGGGGAGTATTACGCTTCTTTGTTTGTTACGGTCTTGTTAGGAACGAATATTTTGAGTACTGGGTACCCCCGCAGGGTTAGAGCCAACCGTATATTTTAGCCTGTTAGGTATAGGCATAAAAAACTCTCTCCAAACCCTAAAAAAGTGGGGGGCGGGAAGGTTGCATCTCTTGAATTAACCACATTGTTAAGTAATAAAAACTAAACTAAATACTTTTTTCATGCATAACATGATAACATGCATAACTATAAATCTATTTCCAAACGAAAACA
>LS043205.1:0-12387 GCA_900241095.1 Acartia tonsa | reverse complement strand
CCCCCCCCCCCCCCCCCCCCCCCCCCCCCCCCCCCCCACCCCCCACCCCCCCCCCCCCCCCCCGGGCCCGCGCCCGGGAAGGCGTAATTGATAGCAAAACGAAATGCTTTCATAATATTAACATAAGTATGTAGTCGATAATGTGGCAACCTACTTTTATTTTTATTTAATTCCAAATAGTAGTTATAAAAAATGTCATTAAAACAACCATGTCGTTAATATGTCAATCATGACTACTTTTCTTATAATACAAAATATAATACCATATCATTAAAATTAAGGATATGACTAAAATTTTACGGAGGCTTTTTTTTAGGTCCACTGATGAATTCTTAGGAAAGCACCTTCTTATTATTTGATATGTCATATTTGTGTGGTAAAAACAATACGCTATTGTCACCATCCAGGGCGCTAAAGGGATAAGACAATGGCCGATAGATTGACGTACATCCCCAATGATGAATACAAAATAACCCAAGCTTTAGATTGCAATAAGTAGGTGAAACGTTTGGACACTTCAACTTAATGAATTAAAATTTAATGTCCCCAAAGCTGTAAGTCAACGAATACGAAAAATTAATATAAAACTTTGGGGACTGGTGTAATACACAGCCCAATGTCCCCTCCCTCTCTGAAGAGATATAGTGTGAATAGTAATATGCGATAGATTCTGATATACAGTGATAGGGCAATCAAGAAATAAAACATAGTATAGTAGTACTTTTTGGCTTTGGAATGAAACAGAAATTAAAAAAATAAAAGTACCTAAAAACCGGTCTAACAGTAGTCCGACCGTTATGGATGTTTTAAACTTAATTATGCTCCATATTGATGAGAATGTTGACAAAAAGTTTCAGCCTTCCATCTTTTATAGGAGCCAAGAAATAAAAAAACATAGTAATAATAAAAAATGAATTTGAGCAGGTGAAGAGAAAACGTCCAGAGAGAAAAAAAAATGGCAAAGAACAAATTCCAAAGATAAAAAAAATAGGAAAGTAGCTAAAAACCTGTCTAAAAATAGTCCGACCGTTATGGATGTTTTAAACTTAATTATGTTCCATATTGAGGAGAATGTTAACAAAAAGTTTCAGCCTTCCATCTTTTATAGGAGCCAAGAAATATTATAAAAAATATAATAATAATAAAAATGAATTTGAGCAGGTGGAGAGAAAACGTCCAGAGAGAAAAAGAAAATGGAGAAGAACAAATTCTTTGAAGCTGAGGAAAATTTCACATTCAGATGAGGTATTTACATTTTTATTTCTTTGCACAGGGTTCGTCAAGAAAAGGGCCTCTAGAAAGTGTTTTACATATCATAAATAACGTTATACAATACAAATGATCAATGATAGGTCAATACACAGACTAAATACCTAATGGCAGGCCAGTTTACATTTTAATTGACCAGTTTGAGATGATTTTTGTTACTATAAAAAGATCCTGCCTCTAGGGTTTATATCCGCGAAGGGCTACTGCAACATGCTACAGATGTTCGTTAAATATCAAAGTTAAATAATAGAGGGGCACTCTACCCATGGGTGCCAACTTTCAATTGGGTCTTTAAATATAAATCAATAGTGTCGAAGATATAAATTCAGTTGAGTCGTTACAAAAGAACAAAAAGCAATTTGCTAGCAGACGAAAAAGGTCCCCACCACTTAGGCCAGGTGGTTGTCTGTATTATACATTTATTCTTTAATATACCAAAGATGACAATTTGCAACATTCATAAGAAGAGAAGCACAAAACATTATGGATGGACAAATGGACAAAGTTAGTCATAGTTCAAGCATTCAGTGGTATAAAATAAGAGATAGACTGATGAACCAATATCAATATAGCCATCTAGATTTACATTTTTTATTGAGTTACAGACTGACGGTCAGACGTACGAAAATACTAATGAACGGCTGGACAAAGTGAAATACAAGTAGCTTTGATACTAAAAGTGTAATTAAATAAGTTAATTCTGAATTCGTGCTTCAATAAACTATAACGTTAAAATTGTGTTTCTACCGTTAAATTACAGGAATCATTTAAAGATAAAATTCGTCATTATCTTACATTTTCAAATGACGGTGTAGTTTTAGTCATTTTGACTTTAGAAAAGTGTTTGCTATCATATACATAATGAATTCCTCCAATATGTTTAGTATTCTTCACGAATGACACGTCACACCCAGGAATCTAAGGGGATAAGACAATAGCCGGTAAATATATGACCTTCTTCAATAAATTATTACCACTAATTTAGATTAAAATTAGTGGTTTATATGTTCGGACACATTCAAAGTCCCAAAAGATGTTGAGCCAACGAATAAGAAAACGTTAATAGATAACTTTGAGGACTAGTGTATTAAAAAGCCCATTGTACCTTATCTCTCTGCGTCACATATTATTTAGGTAACAACGGGAAAAGTTTTCAAATTCGACAATGGCTTTTTATTGCTTAGTAGCAGCAAAAAAGAAAAAAATAGTTTTTTTTTTAAATTTGTGACAAAGCCCCAATTGTGATAGAAATGATCCATGTGACGTCATAAAAATGAAGGAGATGAGAGGAGAAGTGGGAAAGAAAACCCCCAAAAAGGATATGGATAATCCCTCATTTTTATGACGTCACATGTATAAATTTTGGCACAATTTTAACACAATTGGGCTTTTTCAAAAAGAAAAATTATTTTTTGTGAAAATCTGTTATCAAGATTCTAAAATTTTGAACACACTGTATTTAAATTATTCAATTACCCGGGCAATTTTCAGATCAAAGTTGAAAATTGTTTTCCAATTTATTTGATTTATACACAAATAAGGATGGGCCAATGAAAGAAAAATTTACCCTCCCCATTTTACTTTTAAACACGAAGCTTTTCTATTATTATGATCTGTCCGTCCGTCCGGAACGGTTAGCTTTATTCGTTAATTTAGGTAGGCACGTTGGAATTGTTCTTTCGATTTCAAACTTTGCATGCTTAAACAAAAAAATTTTATATGATATAATTACCTGATTGATCTGATTTTTGGAATACTGATTTCTAGGACATTAATGGAATTTATTGTCCTTATTTTTCAAATAAAATAAAAATAAGATGGGGTTTATATTATTTCTCTGTTTAACTCAGCCGTCAGGCCATAACCATGAGGGGCTTATGACTTTGGTGCCTTAACCCTACAGGGCTACAAAGAACCAATTGTAGCCTATCCTCACCCAAAGTAATGGACAAACAAATGAAAAACTAACAATAGCAATATATTTCAAAACAAATGACAACATCCATAAAAGCGAAGCTCTGAAACGGTAATACATTTACTCTTGTAGAATTTCAAACTGTTTAAACAAAATATAAATGTTATATGTTTTGTCAAAATTGTACGTAGATTTTTCGCAAAACTGTTAAATACAGAATATTGTTTAAAGGACAAACTTACATTTTTAGGACTTGATTATAGAGATTCTTCGCTTATTTTATTGTTATTTGTAATAATTAGAACTCCAAAAATTATATTTCAAGGATAATTAAATAACATATTTTTTTTTGTAAAAGAGTCAAAAAACAACATGATTTAAATGAACGTACGGACATTCTGGTAACGACTATAGAGTTTCTATACATTTTAAATCATACCTAACTGTTATAGTAAACACCATACAAAGTTTAAGATTGATAGGACAATTCTAACATGTCTAAACTAATGAAAAGAGCTAAACGTTACCTAACCATTACGGACGAACGGACCCTAATA
Organism: Acartia tonsa; assembly: GCA_900241095.1. Classification (NCBI taxonomy): domain Eukaryota; kingdom Metazoa; phylum Arthropoda; class Copepoda; order Calanoida; family Acartiidae; genus Acartia; species Acartia tonsa. Next base: position 8,646 of record LS043205.1, on the reverse strand, counting down.
ATAGAAAATCTTCACTTTTAATATACTTTAGGATATTACTTCCTGTTTGAAAGCGCAAATTTTCAAAGCGAATAATAATTTGTCATTTTTTGTTGTAATTGGTTAAAAGAGTATTAAAAATGAAAATCTAGATTTGGTTTTGACAATTTTCAATTCTAATTGATGACACTAGACATAATATATCTAGATGGTCCATCTGACCTCAAAAATCCGTCAAACTTTTATTAAAAATCTACAAAACAAATACCTTTATTTATGTTTCTTATACACGATTTATTCTAATTTTTTCAAGGATATAAACTGTAAAAAATTAAGCTTTACAACTAGAATGTACCTCCGATTGGATAATTTAGAGAGTATTTATCTAGATTTCTAATTTTTGATGGCATAGCGAGTGACATTTTTACAACTTATACAATTTCATTTTTAGAATTGGTAGAATATAAATGCAATGTAATTTAATTAAGGATTAATAGAGTTTTAATACTGCGTACTTTTGTAATAGCGTCTTTGTCCCTAGCTTTTAGGGGTTTACTTATGTCAGAAGAAAACGCTATTTTACCAGGGAGGAAAAGAACATTGGGCGTAACGTTGGCTTAAAAACTTTGGAGACTTTTATTGAATTTTGATTGGTTGGTTCAATACGTTGAGTGTCCAAATGTTTCAACCACTAATTGCAATCTTTAGAAGAGGAAATTTTGTTTATCATCATTGGGGATTAACATCAATTATCGGTCATTGTCTTATCCCTTTCGTCCCTGGTCTCTGCCTCTAGCTTTTATGATTTCATTAATGTCAGAAGAATTTTGCAAAGAGTTTTTTATAAAATTTGGTGTAAATCTTTATTTTAAAATTCTGCTTATTAAGTTTTGACACTCTACCTTAAGATTTCAGAGCCTTGCTTTTATAAGATGTTGTCATCCTTTTGTTATTTATTCAACTATTTAGGTTTAAATAAACAAATTTCTAAAAGCGAAGATTTTCTATAATTAGGTTTGGTCCATACTTCCGTACGTCCGGACGGATGGCTCTTTTCCCCTATTTTGGCACGTTAGAATTAGATTTCAAACTATGCACAATGATTCCTATAACAGTAAAGTACGATTTATAAAGCCTAGGAACGGTATTATTGAAACCATGAAGTCCGTACGCCCTTAAACAGATTCCTATATTTACACAACTTTGCAATAAAGTTCAACAAAGACCAAATTGCTGCAAAATCGTTTTAAAATCACCCATGTGACGTCATAAAAATAAGGGATTAATAATCTCTTTCTTAGGGGTTTTCTTTCCCACTTCTCCTCTCATCTTCCTCATTTTTACGACGTCACATGGATCATTTTTGACACAATTTTGCAGCAATTTGGTTTTTGTTTTGTTTGGACTTCTGATTTTAGAGCTTTTATTGATGTTGTCATCCTTTTTCAGGAGAAACTGACAAAATTCAAGAACACCCTGGACCGCGGGGCCTTCGTGCTATTCCCCCTGCTGTTCCTGCTCTTCAATGGTGTGTACTGGACCCTTTACCTAACCGTCATGTTGTATGAGAAGGACGAGGCCCATTAAGCCCCCACACATCCCCGCCAGGGAAATAACAATGGGGGATAAATTAATCTCATAGTATAAAATATGTACAGGGATCTACAGGGATAAGACAATAAACTAATGTACATCCCCAATGATGATGCACATAATTACCCCTTTCTTTAAATTTCAATTAATGGATAAGCCTTTTTATAAAAAAAATTGGGGACTATTGAAATAAACAGCCCAATGTCCCCTCCCTCCCTGAAAATATTAGAGAAAAAAAGATATGTGGATTAAATTATGTGCCATTGTCCTTTCCCTATTCCATGCATTTCATCTAATATAAATATTAACACTATGCATCAAATTAAAATAGTTACCAAATGTATTACGCTTCATTTTTATTAATTCAATTTTTTTCACATTTTCTTATCCAGTATGGCTTCGAAAAAGATTAATATCCGGTGTATAAGAACAGTTTCTCAGCCATACTGAAAAGTTATGTATAACATTGTATTATATCCAGTTTTCTACGAATATCAAAATGAAAAATCATAAACTTAATACCAGTTTTGTTTCCCTGGGGTTTCGTTTAGGGTTAACAAAACTGGATTTAATCTGATAACTGTACATTTTTATTTCAGCGGAGAGCTGTCTATGATACGATGCGATAATTAACTTTTTTTTTATTTTGATTAATTTTATTAACATGTACTGTACATGTAACTCGAAAACTTTAAAATGTTATATATCATTTTCATGCGCATTATAAAGCCGTGTGACTTTTGGCCGCAAAGGGCATTTTTTATACTTTATACCTTTTAAATAAGATACTTTTTTTTCTTTATCATTATCATTAAAAATAAGCCATAGTATCTTTTTTTGAAAATAATGTATAATAAAACAAGTAACAAAATCATAAATGTACATATTTCATTCCATATTCATAGATTTATATAAAGTACATAAATATTGTAAACATGTTTTATTTTCAAGTAAAATTATTAACTATAGTGAAAAATGTAACTTTTTGTTTATCTGTTCTGCCTTTATAGTAAAACACTACATAAGAGTACAACTTGAAAAAGACTTAATATAAAAAGGGAATTTTAGTTTTAACTTATAAAAAATCATTCACAAATCATTCCAAAAATTAATTAAAAAAGACAGTTATATGCATAAAAAGCGCAGCTTTAACATAAAAAAACTGCAAACATTTTTAGGCAGTTAAAAAATCGCTAACCAATTATCCGATAAATTTTTCAATTTCAAAAAAAACTTCAATTAGGTAAAGGGTGCTTGGTCTATTTTATATCTGCCTCCCCTTTTTGAATATTTAGCCATATATGCAAGGGATGCAGCCACTAGTCTTTTTTAAAAGGAAGCTTTGACGTAGTAACCAAGTAGCTGCGCTACTTTCAATTGGCATAAAATACCAAGCTGACCTCAACAATGTGATTATATGTAAAAGGGTTCATTTTGTTTGTCAACAGCAAAAAAAAGCTCAGAATAGTTGTTCAGTTATTCACGGTATCGTATTATAGACAGCTTTCCGCGGATATTATTAATAAAATTTAAAAAAACAATTTTGTTGCCTATAGGGGACAAAGGCGAGGACTAATATAACTTAATTTTGATATTCGTAGAAAATTGTCTGTAATACGATGTTATACATGATTTTTCAGTATGAAAAAAAACCGGTTCTAATCCAGAGGATATTAATCTGTTTCAAAGCCATTCTGGAAAAAAATTTTATTAAGAAAATAAAATCCCCTCTTTGGGTTAAAAAAAATAATATTTTTCTACCTTAATTCAAAATAAATAAAATGTTTAGTGAATTTTATTTTATTTAACCTTTTAATGTTGTAAAGTGATTTTGTGATCTGTAATTTTTTAATTGATATGTTTTGACACTGTAATAATTTAATTCTGTTGATTAAAACTTTATTTTAGGGAGGGAGGGGACATTGGGCTGTTTATTACACTAGTCCCCAAAGTTTTATAATAACGTTTTCTTATTTGTTGGCTTAGGGCCAAATTTTCTACCACTAATTGTAATCTCAAAAGGGTTAGTTTTGTGTAAAATCATCGGGGATGTACATTGTTTTATTCCTTTCGATGCTTGACTTTAATTACAGTTCTATATTCTAAGTAAATATTTTTTTGGTCTTATCTACTGTCTAAATGAAATCAAAATAAATAAAAGTCCCCAACGTTGTAAAGCTAACGAATAGAAAACGTTGTAATGAAACTTTGGGGACTAGTGTAATAAACAGCCCAATGTCCCCTCCCTCCCTAAATGAAAATACAATCAAAGTAATTAAAATTGTATTTCAACTTTTGTCAGAATAATTATTAGATAACTTTTTTTCAAAAAATATATAAGTATAACCCCATCAGTATTTTAATAATATCTAATTATGTAATTTAAAAGTAATTAAAATTATTTTAAGAATTGTAAATTAATGAAACAAATTTTATAAATAAATTTTACCTCATTTTTGATGTTTTTCGTGTTTTATTAGAAGCAATACTATCCTAATCGATAAACCCGCGACCGTGGCTTAACACGTAGCGCATCCGCTCGTCGTCGGGAAGGTGATAGGTTCAAATCTCGGTCCCACACTGCGTCATAACTAAAGACGTTTAAAGTGGTTCCTACTGCTACTATGTCAGATGCGCGACGTAAATAGTTAGAGTGGGGGGAATGCCTTGTCCCAAAACAACTACTAACGGAGGAACATATTAACCAATAAATAAGAACTGTGTTAACAACCCAAATTGACGACAAATTTTCACTGATTTTTCTACTTTTTATGCATCCAATGAATTATACATTAACGTAATAGTTTAAAGTTCAGCTTTGCTATAAAAAAAATAGTTGCAGCAAAAAGCAAGTATATTAAAAAAGTATTTAAAATAACCAATAAATAGTTTTTGAGGTATTTTCTTAACCACACTCCATTTTATAAAAAAATAAGAATGACAACATCCATTTCAGCAAAAATTAAAGCAAAGCTCAATAGATTATGAAAAAAAGTCAATAGGTACACATTAAAAAAGTGTTTTTTTTTCAATTTGTAAAAACGTAATTTTCTTTAAAGATTTAATTTTCTTCCTTATTGAAAGTGCTTGTATAAGTACTTAGTACATCACTTTTATTTTAGACGTACTTACACCTTAATGATCTAATAAGAATGCCATGCTTCCAAAAATTGTGCCTAATTGACCTAGAAAGCACCATTTCTAACATCAAGTATTTAGGTTAATCTATCATGTAACAGTCTGCTCAAAATCTTATAAAACAGAACATAGATACATAAGGACGTACAGACTATCCCTTAAACAAGAAAAAGTTGTTTTTAAAAGTAGCTGAGCTTATAGAGGAGCTTTTCTACATAAATATATTTATCAAGTATACACTTATCCAGGGAGGGAGGGGACATTGGGATATTTATTACACTAGTCCCCAAAGTTAAATAATAACTTTTCTTATTTGTTCACCTTACAACTTAGGGGACTTTTACTTAATCTAAATGGTTGGTTCATTAAGTTAAGTGTTCAAACGTTGCAACCACTAATTATATTCTATAGGAGGATTAATTTTATGTAGTATCATTGGGGATGTATATCAATTTATCGGCCATTGTCTTATCCCTTTGGATCCCTAGTACACTTATCCTGAAGTAGGCCCTAGGGACTAATAAAAAACATGAAAATTAATTTCAAACTTTCATTATTGTAAATAACAATGCGCTTTTCATGAATATTTCTGCAGTAAAAGAATAGTTATATCTTTCATCGTATTATAAACCGCTTTCCGCGGATATAGAATGTACAATTATAAGATTAAAACCGGTTTTTCTAGCCCCGAAGTGCCGAAGGCACGGGCTAAAAAAAACTGGTTTTAATCTTATGATTGTACATTTTTATATCCGTAGAAAGCTGGATATAATACGATGAAAGAAATAATTATTCCAGTATAGCTTCGACATAGTTTTTTCGTATGGATGAGAACCGGTTCCTATCCAACGGATTCGAATGAATACGAGAAACAATATTTTTAGTATAGCTTCGAAACCAATTAATATACGTTACATTAGAACCCGTTCTCAGCTATGCTGAAAAACCAAATATAGCATCGTATTACAGACATTTTTCCACGAATATTGAAATATGATCATAGAATTGATATCAGTTTAATTAGCCTGGAGTTTCGGCCTCTCAGGTCTTACAAAACTGGTTTAATCTTATGTTTTTATTTTATTTAAATATCCACCGAAAGCTGTCTATAAAACGATGGAAAAAATAACTATTCTGCAATCCACAACTATCTAGTAAATTATCTCATACAGGCGAGTCTGTTATCAATGACACTTTAACGTCAGGTCTATCAATCTAAGTTAACCAAGGTTGGTTAATATCTCATTTTCTATTAAAACACCTGTGGTTATTTTCCATTCTAAGGTCAAACCTTTTTAATAGGGTTAGGTAAAAGGCTGAGTATGACTCTAGTGGGCTTGGTGACGCTTCGGTTTATAGACTTCTTTATGCACCTTGAAACATACTTCGCTTATGATTGTTGTATAAAGCGTCCATTCGCCCATCAGACAACCAACCCTTTGATTGCACGACCTTTGTCTGATAAGTCCTAATTGTGCATGGAGTAGTGAGTTGCGCCTACTCCTAATATTATGTCGCGCACCTGACATAGCAGCAGTAGGAACCACTTTTAACGTCTTTGGTTATGACGCCGTGTTAAGTCAAGATTTGAACCTATCACCTACCCGACGACGAGCGAGTGCGCTACGTGTTAAGCCACAGTCGCGGGTAAGTAAAAGGCTGATACAATGTTTACCAACTATTAAGATTCTGGCTTTCCGCTAAATGACATAAGACACAAAATGGCCGTAGCTAAATAAAATCCATGAACATGATGTTATTTTCATCAAAAGTTTGGTCGGAAAAAAACAAATGTTTTGGCAGAAAGAGGGGGACATTGAAATGTTATCATCAATCTCTCAAAATAGCAATGCCCCCAAGCCAACCTTATTACCCCATCCCCTGCAAGTATATGAACAAACTGACCAATAAATAGGGTCCATAATAGCAAGCTAAATTTCCCCCTGTCAGTATATCCAAGTATATCCTATATTCATTATTTCTCGGCTAGACATAAATTTATGTACACATATTTATTAATATTTCGGGAATAATCCCTTTCGTGGCAACGCCCATTAAGGGGCGATTTGTCGTATTTTTAAAATGGCTTTTAATGGGTTATTTTAGGTTAGGTTAGGGTATATTGGGTTAGGTGATTGTCCCGTAGGGTTAGGCAATTGTCCCTGCAGGGTTAGAGCCTCCCGCCTGGGCTAGAGATAGGTGAAAAACTACTGTGAAAATACGAAGAATCGCCCCTTAAGGAGCGTTGCCACGAAAGGGACTATTCCCAATATTTATTGTGGTATATTTAATTAACAGTAATACAATTTTACTTAAGGACAAGTGCAACACTCTTAAAAATATCAATAATAGCTATTTCTTGCATCGTATTATAAACAGCTTTCCGTGGATATAAAACATACAATTATCAGAATAAAAGTTCTTTTAGTCCCGAGATGCCGAAAAAAAACTCGTTATAATACCATGCTAGACAGTTTTTTCGTATGGATGAGAACCGGTTCTAATCCACCAGATATTAATCGAGAAAATACTTTCCTTAAATACAGGGGAGGGGATGGAGTAAAGGGGGGAGGGATCATTATTTTAGCCAGCTTCCCAGAAATTTTTGTTGCTAAAATCAGATAAATAGGATAATTGAAACATACAAAAATGTTGTCAAAAATTAGCATGTTTTAAATGGACGTACGGACTTTCTGGTAATGATAATAGAGTTTCTGCGTTTTCTAAAATATACCTAATTATTACAGGAATCATCATCCAAAGTTTGAAATCAATATGACAATTTTAATATACATGATAAACGGACGTACAGACCATAGTCATAAGAAAGCTTCGTTTTTAAAAATTCAGCAATTAATTAATTTTGAAAATTTTTATCAGCCTAAAAGACATGAGGGGTTTATTTTAAATATTCATAGAGACCAAACTTTTTCATAAATAATTCTAATCAACATAATAGTCCCATCTTACTAAACCTTTAAAATTCTAATTGTTAATATCTTTTTAATTGTTGCGCTACTTTTTGTTTTACTTTTTCAGTGCGTTGCAGTTGTGTTTATATTAGACTGTTTCTTATTAGGAATCTAAAAGGATAAGACAATGGCTGATAAAGTGATGTATATCCCCAATGAAGATACACAAAATTACCCCTTCTGTATATTAAAATTAGTGGCTAATAAACCAACTATTCAAAATTCAATAAAAAGTCCCCAAAGTTGTTAAGCCAGCGAACAAGAAAACGCTAATTTAAAACTTTGGGGACTAGTGTAATAAACAGCCCGATGTCCCCTCCCTTCCTGGTTTCTTACTAAGGTGTTGATTATTGTAATAAATTGCATTAATTCCCAATAGACTCCTGGGTGTTTCCTATAATATACTTGTACTTAAGTGTGACAGAAAATTTTCAGCATAAATTAGCCTTTTTGTGCTGTAATATTAATCTTAAAAATAACGTTATGTAAATATATTTGTAAACAAAAATTTACCTGGAGTTATTAAGCTTCATTCATAAAATTATCTTTTTACGTAGAAATAACAATCAATTATTTTTTTGGTTGACAACTTTTGGGAATTTTGATTAGTCTAGTCATTAAGATAAGTGTTCAAACAATTCAACCACCAATTTTAATCTACAAAAGGGGTACTTTTGTGTATCATCAATAGGGTTGTACATTAATTTAGCGTTCTTTGTCTTATCACTTTAGATCCCTATTTTATGTCTTTATGTTCGTTTGTCAGACTGTCCGATTTAAAGTTTAATCTTTATGTTGGCATCTTTGTCTTATTTGAATTTTGTTTTATTATAACTAGCGGCTACGCCCCTAGAGGCCACTAGGGGCACTTGAGGAGGGGGGAGTCAAATTTGATAACCCAATTTCTTATTTTAGATTTTAAAAGAAAAAGTAAAAAAAAATATTTTGGGGGGTGGAAATTTTT
>LS043201.1:11259-21893 GCA_900241095.1 Acartia tonsa | reverse complement strand
CATAGAATTCAGATATGCAATCGGTTTTTTTGTAGACCTCTTATTTTTTAAGTAATTTAAGTTTTTAAAAAAAAATTTAAGTCGATTTTAAGGTACTAAAATGCAACAAAAAAAATTTGCAAAAACAATGTTCTCTCCATTTTCGTGTAAAATACTTAAAAATAGGGAAATTGGTTTGAGAAATGAAAGAAATCTTTTGTGACATGAAAACACTAATGGACATAACTCATTAGAAAAAAGCACGGCGTTATCCTCTTAGAAAATTTTAGTAAATAAATCATATATTACTGGCCATGCTAAGATCTTAAGCTATTTCCTGAAGAATAAAATTACCCCCCCCCCCAAAAAAAAAAATAATTTTGTAGACATTTTGAGTGTTTCAAGAAAGTGACTAAGATTCATAATAATAATTAATTGTGTTAATCATGTTTGTTATTTTTTGACGGATTTAACTTTAAAATTAAACTTATGTAACATTCAAAGAAACGCCGAAACACAGCTTACAGAATGTAACCTAAGAAGAAAAAATGATACCGAGGATAATTATTTCTTGTGATTCTTAACTTTAACCATGTGAATTTAAGCCTGTTATTCACATGGTGACGTTAGACCCACAAAAAATTATTTTTAGTGATTGATTAAGTCAATATGAAATAAATGAAATTATTTAATGTTTTAACAAAATCATTAAAAGTTCACGAGAAAAAATAATTAAAGGCCATTCTTAACCTTGCCCCTAATTACTGTTACAGCGTATTTGGTTCACTTGTTCACGGTTAAAAAAGGCCTTAAACTGATCCAAGCATTTAAAAATGTGTTGCCTACACAACGTACTTCAATAAAATCAATGCAACCACAGCACAATGGGCCAGTAGGTGTCAAAATACAAAAATTGGAAGGGGAATTTGGTTACTTGGTATTTATATTTTTTTCTTTATAAGACTAAATTACATACATTAGGGCTTGTAAAAATGATATTTTCAAGATCCAGGTGTATTTCCGATTGCGTCCAGTGCCTAACAAAGTAGAGTAGGGTTGCATTCTTTTAAGGTTATTTTTGACCACTACCAACCCATCTTCAAACATTGATTACTCAGGCTAATGATGGCCGATTTTCAAAAAATCAAGCTTGAGATAAACGTTATAACAATAGTTATCAGATTATAAAAGTAAAACTTCAAATATAAAAATAAAACGGGTTTTAAACAATGAATTATATAAAAAATATTCCTAAAATATTGCTTTTTAAGCATAGGTCAACTTTTAAAGCTTGTAGCAAATTTCGCCCAGACTTGCCCGGTCTAGGATCTTAACCATCATAAAATTTAGTTCATATTAAATTTAGTTTATAGGCCAGGAGCAAATATTTTGTGTGCATATTATTTATAATAGTGTATCTTTCTTTTGTCCATAAAAGTAACCCTCCCCCCTGACCTTAATTTATCCCCCTTTTTTTATCCCACAAAAAAAAGCATGTTGTCCTTGTATTATGTCCTGAGATAGTGCAAAAATAACTAATTTTATGTTAACAAGGATTACAACATCCATAAATCGAAGCTCTCTGAAACGGTTGGACAAACGAATATTACCACTAATCTAAAGTGTTATATCCGTCGTACAATTAGCAAAAATAATAGCGTGCCTGCTTACTGTCAAGGAGGTGTCATGTTTGAGTCTTGTTACACCCTGTTGTTTTAATGACTTTTTGAATGGACAAACTGATAGAAAACCTTAGCTTATAACAATTGTTGCTAATTCATAACTATGCTACTATTCAGGAACAAAAGGGATATGACAATGGCCAATAATTTGATGTACATCCCCAATGTTGATACACAAAATTACCCCTTCTGTAGATTACAATTATTGGTTGAAACGTTTAGACACTCAACTTTCTGAACCAACCAATCAAAATTCAATAAAAAAAGTTCCCAAAGTTATTTAGTCAATGAATAAGAAAAAGTTATTATAAAGCTTTAGGGACTAAAGTAAAAAACAGCGAAAGAGGGGACATTGTGCTGTTTATTACAATAGTCCCCAAAGTTTTATAAAAATATTTTCTTATTCCTTTGCTTTTCAACTTTAGGGGCTTTAGTTAGTTTTGATTGGTTGTTTCATTAGGTTTAGTGTTGAATCATTTCAACCAATAATTGTAAAATGAAGTTTGGTAGTAATTTTTTTAAATCCGCGAAAAATACACCAAAACCACATGAAGGAGGGTTCAGAGGTTAATTGTACATAAGAGAAAAGTTGCTTAAAATTCAAAAATATGAAATTGTTCTTTTAGTTTTAAAACTGTCAGATGAAATTTAATAGTGACTTATTGAAAAATCCGCAAAAAATACACCAAAACCACATGAAGGAGGGGTCAGAGGTTAATTGTACATAAAAGCAGAGTTGCTTAAAATTTGAAATTATTAAATTGTTATCTTATTGATAAAACTATAAAATGAAGTTTAGTAGTAATCTTTTTTAAAATCCACGAAAATTCCACCAAAACTGAGTATACGGAAATAAGCAAACTTTTAGTTTTGCATAAATATACATTTTATGTTTTACATTTTTTCCCTAAAACCAATTGTTTTTGAGTTATTGAATTTTGAACCGTTTTGGATAATTCTGGCCACTGTCCATTGGGGCAAAGTTGGTGGAAATTAAAATTTTTGTCACTTGACCTTAATATTGGTGAAATAATTTTAAATGAACTTTTTTTGTATAAGCAATATTAATAAAATATGATACTTGGTTTTGTCTCATTCTTTATCTTTTTGTTAAATTCAAAAAGTCTATCTAAAAAGTTTACATCATCTAAGGGTTAACACTGGATTCTGATTTCAATCTCTCTAATTCTTCTAGTGGGTTTTTTATTCTTATTCCACTCTTCAAGACAAAATTAGAAAGGTGCATAAAGCTATACTTCGAAAGAAAGGAGAGAGGGGTTGAGGGGGGTCTCCCCCCTCAGAATAATGCTTGGGCTCAAATCTTCAACAAATAAAGAAAAAAAAATATTTGAAAAATTTCTCTTTCATGTTAAATATTATTATTTTTATGAAACTTGATTTAGAATGCCAAATAAATGTTGAAATAACTATTACTGTATGCAATGTTAAATTAAAAATCAATAATAATGATGGAAAATTTATTCTCCTTTCATACTCTGAAAAAAAGGAATTGACAAACAAATAAAATCTTCCAAACTTTTAAAATAGCATGCCTATTTCTTATTGGTTGACACTAGAATTGAAAAAAAAAATATTATTTTAAGACCAGAAATAAAATTGAAAAAAAAATAATTTTCTTTCCCCTATATTTATTATTCCAAAATGCCAAGAATTAATTTTGAAAAAAAAATAATTTTCTTTCCAATATTTTTATTCCTTTTTCTTATTGGACATCATTTCATGTCCAAAAGAGACTAGTGTTTAAATATTTTAGGCTTATTCCAGCATTTATTTGAATGTGATAATAGCAACTAAATGGGATAAACAAAATTATAAGCTTATTTTTGTAATAAAGAACCACGTACATCTTAATTTTGGAACATTTATTTTTTGTTAAAATCATAGAATAATTAATATTATAGGTTTTTTTCTACTTATTTTTTGTGTAGATTCAATATTTGAAGCCAGATTAAATAGAGGATTTGTAGTTTTTGAGATATTTGACCTATTAAGAAGCCCCTTAATAAAAAAATTTAAAAAAAATAAAAAGCCACTAAAAATAATACTAACTTTATAGGCTTGACGTAAAAATGATAAAGGTAATGGTATTAATTTAAAAATGATATTTATAATTTGGTTTACTTTACAATAAGCTTTCGCTGCATGATATTAACATCCTCAATATTAGAATTTCAGTAAAATATAAGTCTAATAACAGTTCATCAGTGCATACTATTTTGAGAAACAGCATAAGTCTAAAATCTCCAATATTTCTGTTGATGGAAAGGATATTGAGGACTTTTGATGCATCATATATAGAAAAGTGGCACAACTCCAGTCTGTATTGCATCTATGAGGCATGCAAAATTACAAAATAGGAGTTTATTTTACAATTTGAGGCCGATTGTTAGGTCTAGTGTAGAAAAATAGTTGGATTTATATGAACAATACTGAGAACCCTTAAAGGATAGAAGCTTTGCCCTTTTGGATGACTTTAATCTTCAACCTCCTTCCCATAACATAAAATGGGCAAGGTATGATATTTTTACTAAATGAGAAAAAGTTTCAGATAAATTATATGTTCTGGATCACTATCTATCTATCCTTCAGATTGGATGCGCTTTTCTAATTTTAAATCTTTGGTATTTTAAATCATTGTTTTGTTGGTATTACGCAATTATTGATAAGGGGCTCTTATTTATGTCTTATATCTCAAAAATAACGAATCTTGCATAATATCTAACTTGAAATACTGAATCTACGCTAAAAATAAGTATGAGAAAACCTTTAATATTAACTGTTCTATGCTCATAAGGGAACATATTTTTTTTAAAATCAAGATGTACATGCTTCTTTATGTAATACAATTCAGGAGTTCTGTACATTTTCAGATTTAAAAAATATTAATCTTTGTAACAAGGTGTTAAATTTGAGTGGAGGACCCAAGAATAAAAATTATACTTCTGCTTTAAAACAAATTCCCAATGACAGGCTTGAAAATTTCTATAAGCATCAATACTACAGCCTTGAGGTACAGAAAACAAAGTTGGAATGGGACTCCCTAGTAATTTTACCACAGTGCAAGACAGTGATTAATATTGAAGTCAAACTGGGAAGCAAGCATTTTGGTGATAAGTTGGATTTACTTGAACATGCAGCAGAACAAACAGAAAAACATAATGACTATTTTCAAAAAGTATTTGGACCAACTTTATCTGAAGGATGGAATTTTGTTAGGGCAGCCTGTGTTCCATATCTTACAGTATCTGAAAATGCTTACAAACCATGTTCAAATTGTAAACTATATATCCTGAGGAAAAAAGATATATTTGATTTGTATCCAATGTTCAATATGATTTTAAATAATTTTAATTCAGTCAACAAAAAAGAGTTTAAAGTAGAGTATAATAAAATGATATCAAGAATCATTGGATATTCATCTTTAAAAAGTTGTGATAAGCTTCATAAGCTTATTGTTGATCCAATAGATTACAGCAAACAAACAGAAAGGGCTTTGACTGGTAAGAATCCTGGTATAAGTGGAGAAAATGAAGTACAACGTTACATGCTTACTCCCACACAATTAAATGCAATCCATTTCAACAATCCAATTATGGTTCTCCATGGTGATTTTGGAACTGGTAAAACCTATGTTCTCAAAGAAAAAGCTAAGTTATGTGCTGAAAAGTACAGAAATAGAAAAATAGTGTTTTTTAACCTTACAGCTACTGACCCTGAGCTTAAAATTCCAGCCTTTTTTGGATATTCAACCCCTACTGTTATGGATCTTATAGCAGAACAATACTTTGAAAAATATCCTAATGTTAGAGTAATCTGCTGTAAAGAACTTTTTGAATACTTACCTGACCATGAAAAGAAGCGAAAACTAACTGCGGCTGACATACTTCTTTTTGTAAAGCATCATAATCTGGATAAGTTTGATCATATTTTCATAGATGAATTACATGATGCTAATTATTCCAGAAGTGATCTTTCAAAGTTGTTAAAACTTTGTAGAACAATCTGTATTACTCTGAAATTCAATTGTGATAGAATGGATGGACTTAGGAAATGGTTTCAAATAGTTGACGATTTTAAATATAAGGCAGCTCTAGTTAATCTGACAATAAATATGAGAAACTCTGAAAATGTTGTAGAAATGGCTAAAGCTTGCCCTGTTGATCCTAGCAGAACCACATTTTTGATGCCAAAGAAGACTGTGCCTGGAAATACAAACTATTATTATCAAAATGATTATTACCTTTCTGATTGCAGTTTAATTGTTGCTGCATTGAACAAATATTTCTCCAGAGATCCTCTTGAGAGTGTAGTTGTCTTACTGTGTGATGATCTTGATGCTAAAGTAGCTTACAATGAATTAATCAAGCATTTCCCTACAGAAAGAAAAATAGTTTGCCTGCACCCATCTGAACCAATTATGAAAGTTAAAGAATATCTGAAGAAACCTGAAGGAATTTTTATAACAAACATCAGAAACTTTCAGGGAGCCCAGGCACGAAATGTCATTGTGACTGCACGTACATGTGAGCCGTTCAATACCGGAGACATTCGAAATTTGGTACTAAGGACAATGTCATTTGGGATATACATAGGTAATAGAAAGGATTTTAGAGAGGCTCCAGGGATCTGCCTAGACACTGATCTTCATGATTTCATAAACAAAGAGAAACCTCCTGTTGAGTGCTTTCATTATAGAAATATATTTGGTCTTGGCATTGATTGTCTAACCTATGCAATCTTAGACAAATATTTTCCATGTGGCTTAAATGAAACTGTTGTAGTTTTCACAAACCAGAAATATACATTTGACAATTCTTTGCAAGAAAGAAGAAGAGATGTAACTATACATCAACATTTCGACTGTGCAATTGATAAAGTTGACCCAAGCAACTTTAAACCTGGAAATGTTTTTCTAATTCATTTAGAAAAGAGGGAATCACTCACTTATAAATTAGAGGATGATAATTGGTATAGTAGCCCGTTAGTTTCTACTGATAACATTATTGTTTTTATAAACAATAATTTAGATACTATGGATGCTATGAACTATAGAAATCGAATTATCCGAGCAAGACCTAAACGTGCAATAGTAATACACAAAGATGCAGATTTTGACATGATTTTTCCACCTTTGAAGTCAATAAAAATGACCAGAATCACAGACCTTCTCAAACATATATAGCTGTGTTGCCATCCAAAAATTAACAATAAGCATCCAGGTAATGATTTTTAAATTATTGATTATTGAATTTACCCAATCTCAAATACAAAGTAAAAGAATGAATATCCGTCGTTTTGTCTTAAGATTAACATTTTTAACATCAGTAGAATCATACTGCAGAGCTAAAAATACAAATAGGCCCTAAAATAACTTTTTTGGGGAATTTTAATTTTTAATATGGTTTGAGAAAGATTTTATAGATCAGAAGGTTCTTTTATTTTGTGTTAAAATTCTTTGCTGTTAGAGTGTTTTGCCTCATAAATATTGTATTCTAGTATAGAGTAAAATTAGTTCTTTTGATTTCATCTATCAAAATTCATTAAAAAATTAATTCTTTACAATATATCAATTAATTAACATACATATTATTCTTATTCTGAAATAACTAACCAGAAATTTAAAATTCTTTACATTTCAGAAAGAGTGTTTTCACAAAGTTACTTATTTCCAATATAGGTAAATAATTTTTATTTGATTAACATGAAAAGAGTGAAAACTATACCCATTAAAGATGCATACTTTTTAAAAATATAAAAAAAAGTTTGAAGTTTTATATCATATTTGTATTTGTAATAAAGGGGGGGGGGCGGACGTGGCACTTTTTGAAACCAAAAGTAAAACGCGCATGATCTCAGCCCATAAAAGTGTTACAGCTCTAAAATTTGGCACAGCAGTTGCTTTTGTGGAATACAATATGGAACTGTTAAGAAACGGCAGCGGAACCGCCGAAAACCGCCTTTTCCAGCCGAATATTTTTTTGCCTTTTCTCGCCACAATACACAATTTTCAATTATCTGAGACAAACTTTTTTTCTCATAAAAATTTCCCTTATATTTTCACTTGACACTCTGCAGTATGATTCTACTGGTGTAATATTATATTTTTGATATACCTTTTAAAAATAGGTTAAAAACAGTTTAAAATTCGAGTATATGAGTGGCGTGCACTAAAAACAACTTTTAATCTTTGTTCAGAAAAAACATTGAATAGTTTATTATTACAGGTCAACTCATTGAAGTTTGATATACATTGACTTCCGAATAAAGCCAACATGCTTCAAACTTGTCTGATAAATGTTTAGAATTTGTATTTACTTTGTTTGTGAGTTAACCTCAAATATTATATTTGTTTAAATGCATTTTATTACCTTCACTGGGAAGATACTATTTTATTTTTGATCAAAATCTTGTATTTTTTGTTTTGCAAAGAAATCTCACCTTTTTATTCCTAATTTTACCTATTCAACAAATAATAATGTTAAAACTAGTAAATCTATGATTTAATTGAAACGCAATACAATTATTTTTTGTAACTTAATCTATAAGTTTGTAAGATATTTTGTTTCCTGTGACCCTGGCCTGAGGGGCTGTAAAAAAAGATTTTTTTAATGTTATTATTTTAGGAAAACTGTCTGTAATACAATGAGATAAATAACTATTAATATCATGAAATATAGAAACTATTTTTGGATTAACCTGTCATAAATATTTAATTGTGGTTTTATACTTCATTTTGTATTAATCTTCAACTTTAAGTTTCATGCTTTAGCAATCTTCAGAAAGAAGCTAATGAATTTTGAATAACCAATTGGATGATTTTTATTTAACAAATTAGATGATTTTTTCAAAAAGTTTTGGAAGATTTTTCAACATTTATTTTTTTATATTTATTTACATTATTGACTTATTAAATTTGACAAGTCCTTCCTAATCTATAAAAAGACTGTAGATATAACTAGTACCTTGATACGATACCTATATTATTTTTATTGTAGCTTATAAATATTACCTAAATATTGATACACTTTACCTCTGTAACTCTTTTATAAAGAAACTGTTTTATATTCTATAATATACATTTTAAAAGGAAACTATTTTATATTCTGTAATTTACGTATTATTAATGTACATTGAAACTTTATTATTCTTTATTATTGATAGAAAAGCCATAAATTTCTCAATTTTAAATTAGATAAACCAAAAAATAAATTGTATTGACTTTATGTAATGTTATTTTTTTGTATAATTTCCTTAAATATTGTCTTTTTGTATTAAAAGTATTCTTGTGTTTTTCTGATTAATATATTTTTCAGATACATTATGTAGTAATTTTAAAGTAAAAGAATAGAGGGGGCACGAGCTATATATGTAACTATACCCACGAGTGGGGGACCCTGTGCCGACTCACAATTGGGTCTCTGAATACCAGCCAATAGCGTCAGAAATACTAAAAACACTTAGCTAAGTCGCTACAATATCGCAGAAAGCAATTTGCTAACAGACGAAAAAATTCCCCATCACTTGTACCAGGTAGTTGTCTTGGTTATACATCTTTACTTATACATTTATTGTAGTAATTATAAAACTTGAGATTATTGAATACTAGATTCCAGATGTTCTTAAATAAGTAAGTTGTTTTCATTACTTTATTCAAATTTTATAAGACTAAAAATTTTTTTTTTTTAAATACTTCAAAATAAGAACAATTTTGATAGGCAACAATCAGTTGGGCTCTTTCAAATACACAAAATTATCCGATATTTGACTTTTTATAGAAGGGTTGGATTTTTGATGCCTTTTTGGAAAAAAAATGCATATATGTAGTCTTCACATCTTCCACCAATATGGAAAAAAAAATAATTTAGTGCCTTTTTGTCATTTGTCTAGCCATTGGAACATCCAGAACGATTGCCTCCAAAAAGTTTGTTGTATGAAAAATTGCAAAATGAAATGTGATGTTTCAAAAAGCCAATAACCATCTTAATTCGCTTAACCTCTGTCGTATAATATAAAAAATATACCTATGTAAAAAATATTTTGAAAAAATCTCCCAAAACTTTATGAAAAAATCCGCTAAAACATTTTGTAAGAATCAATTCCTAGTATATTTCTAAAGATTGCAAAAGTATGAAACTTCAAGTTAAAGATTAATAAAATTGAACTAAAAAAAACGTTGTTTTTATATAAAATATCTATCTATTTGTATTTTTATAGAATCCTAACTGAACTGTGATCTAAAGATGGATGAAGCTTTGTTTCCCAGTTTTGATTTCGAACAGACGTATAACTTGGTTTTTATCACTTTTAAAGTCACCGACTGTGAAAATCCTGAAATCAAGGTGAAGTATTTTTGTCAGGGCTTGGCAGCCGCGACTAAGCCATTACACCAGCTAACATTATTGAAATTGTCAATAACTTTGAAAGAAAAAAGTCTGTTGATTATTTTGGAGTATCCTCCTTCTTGTTAAAACAAATTATTACACCTTCTAGATCCATTGTGTTTTATTTTTAATCAATCTTTAGATTCTGGAAATGTACCAGATCAATTTAAAATGGCAAAAATAATTGCTGTATTTAAAAAAGGCGGCGATCCTTTTAATTTTAATGACTATAGACCAATTTCACTTCTTTTAATCTTTTCTAAAATATTAGAAAATACATTGCTAACCACTTGCAAGCTTATTTGTCTAAAAATAATTTGATTAATGAACTTCAATTTGGCTTTCAAGCTAAAATCTCTACTTTCCATCCTATGATACACTTACTAAATCATGTGAGTAAAGCTATGAATAAAAAAGAATACACAATTGGCATCTTTTGTGACATTAGAAAAGCATTTGATTGCGTGCCTAAACAGACACTTTTAATGAAACTTCGTAAATTTGGTATTCATGGTAATATGCTTAGTTGGTTTGAGTCCTATCTTTCCAATCGAACTCAATTTGTAAGGCT
>LS043189.1:4107-15015 GCA_900241095.1 Acartia tonsa | reverse complement strand
AGATTAATAAATAAATAAATAAACAAACAATCACACATCATCTTGATAACCTAAAACATACATATATAAATTAATAAGGAATAAACAGAATATGTTGCATTAAATATTATCTCTCCCCTTGTTCTTTTCTTCTTTCTTCTCCTCCTCACAAAGCTCTCTTCTCCTTCCTGACCTTCCTCTCCTTCTGCTCCCCGCTGTTTCCCAGCTCTTGGAACACTTGAAACTGCCCCTTTAAAAGGTGATGTTTCCCGTGCAGCTCCTCGTACATCTGAAGCATGTCCTTCCTCTCCTGTCTCCACTCCTGCCTCTGTCTCTGCCATTCCTTGCTCTCCTCCCATTGAGCCTCCCTCTCCCTACGAAGAGAACGAGACTCCGCCTTAGACCTGGCCTCATACACCGCCACTACGTTGTCCATACGTCGGACATCCTCTTGGGCACGCTCCAGCTCCTTAACAAGAGCATCCCTCTCCTTCCGGATACGCTGAAGATCGGCCTCCCTGTCTCTAACCGTGCCTTTCAAGTCCGAGATCTGCCGGATCATAGAACGCACAGTACCAGCCTCCATTTGAATGGTGGAGATCTGATTTCCGCTGGAATCACGCTGAACACGACCACGACCACGGCCACGTCCCTTGCCAGCCTTGACAGGTCCAGCCTCCTGCTCCTGCCCTACAGACACCGACCGTCCGCGCTTCGCACCTCTGGACACGTTCACCGCCTTCTCCTTGCCCGACACAGCCTGCACAGCTCCTGGAGCCTCACCCTTGGCCTGCCCTTTCAGCTTCTTGGGCTTGGGCACCTCCATCACGTAGCCAAGAGACTCTAAGAGCTCACAGCAGCCACGGTTCTGGCAAAAGCCAGCCGTGGACCACAGGGGCAACGGCATCACATCCCCCACTGGGACGGATGGCGTGTGCTCCACGTCAAAGCCGGATGTGTGAAGACGCAGAAGCCTAGCTTCGTAGCGTTTCACACCTTCACAAGACATCATAGCACCCAGGCCCTGATCAGCGGAAAATTCCGCATAGCAGGGGCCATGGACAACCCAACTACGGGATTGTCTTGCCATAAAGTTTCTGTGCAAGTTAAGCACCCCGAAACCATAGGCAACGGCCTGGGACCAGATGAACTTGTTCACGGCAAAGACGTGCTCCCAGTACATGAAGCTCGCAGGGATGAAACGCACGGTTGGTATTACAACCTGGTGCTTCGTCCCTACGAAAGACTTCATGACATTATCGACAAGATGGCATACCTTGTCGACGGGAAGCACTCCAACAAACTGTTGGATGCCAGGGACCGATACCCGCTGGGGATCGTCCCTTTCAACTATGGCCTGGATTACATCCAGCAGCTGCGACTCAGTCTTCTCGCAGCAGGTGATCCAAGTCACTTCCTGCGGCCAGTTGCTACCCTCCTCGACGTCTGATATAACCGTATGAACGGTTCCCTCCAGAAGGCAGATCTCCCTGGGCTTGCAGATGTCCATAACTTGGTCAGCCATAGCCAAACTAGAAATTTTATAACAAATGTTATCATGTCATAATAACTAGATAGTCTCTGGGATTAATAGAACTGAGGCAATACGATTCCTAACACTTTTTATTGTGCTCTAATACATTGCTTAAGTCAAAGAAAAAGAATTAACACTTTTTATTGTGCTAAAGCGAATATGTTGAAATCAAAAGAAAAACATTTAACTAATTTTCGATTGAAAACAAACAAAGAAACTGATAGAACTAATATCCTCAACACTTTTTAATGTGTTGTAGTAAACTAATAAACTAAAATAAATTGAAATTATTGTAGCTATACTAGTCACTATTTATGAATATGGTTTTCATTGCGAAAATAATACAAAATAAAACAAATGTATGTAAACATTAACTAATCGACTATTTTCACTCAAAAAGATAAGAAAAATGTGCATAAAAAAAAAACATTATTAGTTAGCTAATTTCACCTTTTTACAATTGAATTTCGTTTACGAAAATTGTGTATTTCATAGACCTAAACAAACCAAGTATGAACAAAAAATCTTTAAAAGGTTTTTCATTACCTTAGAATGATTGTTAGATTACTTGTTGTAAATTCGAGTAATGAAACTGGAATGATTTTATGTCCAAAAAATACACAAAAAGTAAAATTAACCTATTTTATTCACATTTTTAAGTAAATTTTTAACTATTTCCGCTAATTGTATTACACGTAAGCGGTTTATACTACGCAGCTCAAAACTCCAGATATGCGCTGAATGCCGCGTTCAATTTTTATGCGTAGTAAAGCATAGAATTGCAGCCATTCCCGATCGTGTTATTTGCCAAGAATGAAAGTTGTCGCCTAATCATTGTTGATACATAAAAAATAAAATACGTTTTTACACGCAATAATGTCGCATTTGCAATTTTTATTGTGCAATGGACGAAATAAAATCAATTTATATACAAATAAATTATTATACATACTTTAGGCTTAAAACAAGAAAAACTTTAGTGTTTTAGTGACTTTTTACAGTCCCTTGATTGCACTAAAGATTTCCTTTGGAATCTTTCCACTCTGCATTGATTCCATCAGGTTCTGACTGTTGGCACCAAGCTTAGTCAGTGGATCTGCTATTTGATACCTCCCTTCCAGCCAAATCAATTGCTGTAGCTCCTTTGCTTTCAGCATCTGCTTGATAACACCAATCTCTCTCCTCAATTTCCTTTCTGATACGTCAGTGGTGGAGTGGACACTCTCAAATGTGTCTTTGTTATCAATGATTGCTCTAACTGGTATCACACCATCCTTGCCAAGCAACTGTTCAAGAGTCCACTTGAATGCAATTGCAGCATCGAGACCTTTGGTTAGACTGATTGCTTCTGCAGCCAGGGTGGAAGTAACCACTCTATCAATCTTATTCGCCCTCCAGTCAATTGGAGCACATCTTCCATCTTCTGGTCTTACTAAAAACAGCACATATCCTTGAGTACTATCAGTACCTCCATTCAGGTTTCCATATGAAGCATCTGTAAACAACCAGATCTCGCATTTGCTGATGTCGCCTAGGTTAGAAAAGCGAAGCACTGCATCGTTCTTCTTCAGGTTCACTAGAGAGGTCTTTGCATACTTTAAATCAGCAACCGTACCTCCTTTGAAATGAGTTGAGCATGCAATCATATTGAAGGATAGGTCTGGACGGGTAGAACGAACCGTCCAATTCAATTGACCTGTCATCTTTCTCAGCAAAGACAGCTCATCAAATGTCATCTCCGCCTTTGTCTGTTTCATCCTTAGTGGATCCAAGACTGGAACTGTTATTCCTTCTACGTAGTCAGATTGATCCAAGGTTACACCACTCTTGTCCTGGTTTAACTGGAAACCAGTGTACATAAAACTTCCACGCTCTGATTTGCCTACCTTGAAGGTGTTCAGAATTTGTGGCAGTATGGTGTTATGGAAATATTCTCCACCTGCGTTTAGGAAATCATCAACATGCAATCCAACTAATGCTTCTAACACACCATCTCTCATCAGGAAAAACAGCCCTGAATCATATGTGCACTTCTCAAAGCCTAAACTTGTTAACACTTCTTCTACTCTCGTATACCATTGTCTACTCGCATCTCTTAAACCATACAAGCATTTGTTTAGAAGCCACAGAATGTCAATTTTATTAGCTTCTTTCGGCGGCTTAACATATACTTTCCTTTCTAGACGTGTGCCTTGAAGAAAGGCACTCTTCACATCTACCGTTTCTATTGCCCAGCCTTTGGCAGAAGCAATAGCTAGCAGGATCCTTAGCGAGTATTTTTGCATAGTTGGGGACTCCTTTGGATGTTCATCTTCCTCTTGAAATCCTCTAGCCGTCAGTCTAGCTTTGACATCTTTGCCTTTCATGGTAAGCACCCAAGTAGTAGTAATCCTATTTTGACCTTCATCCTTGACTTCTTGATAGGTGTCAAAATCTTTTAACTTTTGCAATTCTGCTTCTTTTGCAGCAATACATTCTTCAGAATCTTTCATTTCTCTTGGCATCATTGCTGCCAAGACTTCTTCATGAACCCATGTAGCAAGTATTTGCTCTTCATTCAAGCTTACTAAGTTATCATCCGCTTCTGTTGTGATCTCTTTACCATTATCTAGTCTTATTTCATAAGCTTGCTCTTGTTCTTCTGCCATAGGTTCTGTTTCTTTCCTTACTTCTTGTCTAGCAAAATCTGCTGAGAATTGTTTGCCGCTATCCAACTTCACATTGTACCAATGCTTATACTTGCCCACTTTCTTGCCTGCTTGACCAAGCACAACACCTCTCTCCCATTTTCCATTGTCCTTAAACTCAATCCTCTGATTGGTCTTAAACTTTTCTGGACTTGCGAGAGTGCGTGTATGCTCGCTATCATTTTCCATTGTCGAAGGTATAGTTGCTGTTGTTGTTGTATCAGCAGTAGAGGTTTCGTTGGTTTCAGGTTCTACACCCTTCTCTATGTCCCTATCATCTCCATCATTGACTTCTTCTCTTGCCTCTTGGAAATTCTCCGCTTCTTCATCAGATGATTCTTCCAATTTGAATGCTTTTCTTGCTTCTTGGACTGCTGGTTTTTGCTCTAGCAACTCACCCTTCTTGATCTTTTCCAGCTGTTCTTCTTCATCTTTCAACCTTTCCGAGAGTGTTTGCCCAGCCGGCCATAACCTGTTGGCACTCACTCTGACGTAGCTTGATGAAGTTCTGATACCGATCACTTTTCCATCCTGGAAAATGACCTTAGCTGGCCCTAGCCATTTATCATCCTTGTCTCTCCTGTAGTAAACAAGTTCTCCAGGTTTGTAGTCTCTGTTTACTGCTCTCATCTTCAGCCTCAGTGCTAATTTCAGCTTCTCACACTTTTCAGCTTTAGCAAAAGCAGCTCTTGTTCCATGTAAAGCTTTAATGTTGTCAATTAAGGCTCTGCTTGTTGGTTCAACCTGGGAAGCTGGAATAGGATCCGTCATGATACTTGGTAACCTCGGAGCTCTCCCAAAAGTTAGCTCAAACGCTGTGTATCCATAAACATTGGTCAGTGAGTTTTTAACTGCACAGGCCCAAGCAATTATCTGCTCTAATGGCATTTCAGGATAATCTCTTTCTAGGCATTGACCTACGTTATCACAAGTATGATGACCTTTTTCCTGATGCCCGTTTTGCCACGGACTACATGCAGCAGTTGTTGCATGATAGATGTTTAGCATGGCACATACTTCCTTTATTGGTTCATTCACAAATTCACCTCCATTATCCGTTAGGATTATATCCGGAGCTGTGAAATATCTGATCCAATCTGAGAATAGCTTCTTGACGATTGTTTCTGGTTTCTTATTTGTTATTACTGAGCCCACTGTGTATCGCGTAAACATGTCTATGAAGTATAACACGTAATGTTTGTCATCCCATTTCTTAAGATCCATTGTAAGAATGTGATTAAAGTCTTTTGCCATTGGAAGGCTAACTGCCGGTTTGTCCGGATTTCGCTTTCTGAGTATACATCCCTCACATCCATCAATTATCTTATCAATCATTGCGCTAAACTTTGGATCCCATTGTTCTGCTGACTTCAGCAGATTAACAAAAACTTTCTTTGGCCTATGGCCAAACTGCTTATGCAGCTTCTGTAAAAGCTTCAGTTGGGTATCTTCATTCTCCTCTAACATATTCACTGAGTATATTTCTTGCATTAGCATTGTGTCATTGTGTTCGTTATCCCCAAATAAATTGAGAATAAAATGACCTGCAGATGTTGTGTCTACTCTTATTGGCTTGCCATTTACAGTTGCTGTATCGTCTGCCATGTTGAGGGATATACCTAACTGTTTCATGTGTGCCTTGGACATGAGCAATGGAATGTCGGAGTTGATCACATCCACCGTTATGAGATGACGTTCTCCTGCTACTATGATTGGAATCGTGTATGCTTGTAATGTTGGCAATATTCCTTGGTTCCCAAATTGAAAGGTTTTCTTACTTTTGTACGGACCTTTAATTTGGTTTTTAAGCTCACTAGGAACTGACGACAGAAAGATATCCATCCATTTCTTTCCAGCCACGGATGCCGTGCAACAAGAATCTAATGCGGCACAATTAATCGACTCCGCTGTGAACCTGCTTAGTTCTTCCTTGTTGGTTGTAAATAGCACCTTCTCAATCTGATCTGTCTGGCTGTCATCGTTCTCTTCCTCTGGCTCTTGTATAACGTTCTCAAATTGTGATAGAAGCGCATCTTCTTCATCTGAGTTTTGTGTTTGTATTAAAAACACTTTTCCCTTTTTACGGTTTGCATAGTTTGCACTATTTTGCGTGTTATTTCCGCCGTTTTGTCCATTTACAGATCTTTTATAATCTGGGCAATCCCTTTGAAAATGTCTGAATGAACCACAATGCTTACATTTAAGTGGTTTACCAGTCGCGGGATTTATTTGGTTCATGTTGGCATCCCTGTTATTGGGAACATTACGAGCGCCATTCTGAACATTGTTGGACGACGACTTTCGCGTATTATAATTATTTGTATAATTCTTTTTATATGAATTATTCTTTTGCCACGCAGCGAAAGCTTCTTGGTGGTCCGCAATAAAAGCATCGGCGCTTGAACTGACTGGATCACCTGTACAAATATTGCCAAGACTATCTGACAACATTTCTTTTATCTTTCGCTTAACTGCGGCATACATTGTCCCTTTACCAGCTTCTTTTTCAATATCAATCACGGCTTTAACTAAAGTAGCCTGTGTATGATCAAGCTTGGCTGACAGGGCTACCATAAACGCGCTACACGTATCCGTAAAAGTTATGCCAGATTGCTTACATTTGTTGTAATATCTTTCATGTTCCTTCAAATAATCCAAAATAGTCTGTCCTGGACGTCTCCTGAAGTTAAAGATCTTTTCAAATGCTTCAAGTTCGTCTATCCTTGTCTCCTTACCTATGTGGTTATCTAAAAAGCTGATAACCTTGTCAACTCCCTGTGGATCCCCTATTAAAGATTCAACCGGGTGGACATTAAATAAATCGGTTTGGATTAGATTGCCAAAAGTTATCGATTCGTCAGGGACGGCAAAGGCCAACATCGCCCCTTGCTTCTCGGGCTTATAGTCCGTTATCCCCTTCCATAGTAACACGTTGTTCTTGTACGCTTCATAGGTTTGAAAGTTGTTCAAATTCGGCGCCTCCGCCCCTACCTTACAGTTGTCCGCCATTTTTGCTTTCCTACCCGGGGTTTTTGTACACCTTTTTATAGGTTATTTCGACACAATCCTTGTTAGCACACTACTTTTTATTGTAGTTATTATTGTTGCGCTACTTACACCTAACTATACACCTTTATTTATTAAGGATAGAGAGGCTGTTATTGCTATGCTATTTATAGCACCAATTATTGAAAAAGAAGAACACTAGTTAACTAGCTGCGCTACCTATTCTTTATTATAGGCTTGTTAACAATTAAAAACACACTCTTTGCGAGCTCTAATAAGGATTTATTATGCTTAGTAACACTATTATTTCTACTTAATAGTTCAGCTCACTGGATAAGTGACATAAAATATTGGCTCATAAAGTACTTGGTTTTTCATATAGTGCCGTAGATCTTTTTCTTATAATTCTCGCTTTATAGAAAATTATAAAAAGAAAATGCTCTGCTACTACTGAAATAGCCACCAAATACCTTTATGGAACAGGCTCTTTATGCGCTGCTAACACCAACACTTTACTCACCCATCTTTAAGCTGCCTAAGGCACAATCTGTAAATACAAATATAATTTAAAACCCCGATAGGATGATACACTCTGAAATGGTCAATATAATGAAAATCTCAATGCCAACCATATTCAATCAATCAATAAACTACAAAGCATTTAAACATGATATGATATAATTTTATTAACATAAAATTAAACAGATTAATAAATAAATAAATAAACAAACAATCACACATCATCTTGATAACCTAAAACATACATATATAAATTAATAAAGAATAAACAGAATATGTTGCATTTGGGACATTTTTTTAATATAAAGTTTGGTTGAGGAGGGGTGTGTAGATAGATGGATAGATAGATACATAAAAACAATCCAAAACCAGCTAGGACACCTGCCATAAAAACAAATATGTTCAAGTTCTTAAAACAAACTCTAACACCGACCAATTTACTATTATTTTTAGGGAGGAAGGTGATTGGACTGTAAAATACTCCGGAACCCATGGATAGATAGATACATAAAAAACAATCCAAAACCAGCTAGTACACCTGACATAAAAACAAATATGTTCAAGTTCTTAAAACAGATAGACCGACCAATTTACTATTATTATCAGGGAGGAAGGGAATTGGACTGTAAAATACTCTGGAACCCAAAAATCTTTGGGTAAAACTTTGAGTACTTTAATTTCATTTTGATTGGTTGATTCCAAACATGAAGTCTCCAAAATTTATAACAAATAATTTTAATCTGCAGAAGTTATTATTTTGTGGGGAGAGGTCCGGTTTTTGATTTAAACTTGATATTTGGTCAGGTAAAACCCAACAGACAACCAACTCTTTATTGCAAAACCCTTATCTGGAAGTCTTAACGTTGTGCGTGGTAATAATTGTCGCCTGTTTATTGGCCAAGATAGTCTCCCTACTCTTATTCTCATTTCTTCTTCAAACTACTTTTTTGAGTAGTTACGCAATTTTAAAAATCTAATTATGAGAGTTAATAACAATAAAATAATAGTTCAATGAATTTATATAAGTTCATTAAACTTATTGATAATGAAAAGAACAGAGATGATTCTGCCCATGAGTAGCAAAACAAAAAGACCTTTAAAAACGACCACATATATCATGGCCACGTCTATAATTCAGCAGAAAAATAGGAGGAATAAAAAATGGCGTAGATTTTATTTCTACTCCAGATTTGTAGAATTTATGCATTTATCAAGAACATCCAAAAATTTCGTCATAAATACACATAATAATTTAATAAAATAAAGGTTTTGGACCATCGATCTATGTGTCAAAACACGTTTTTGAATTTATCAAAAGGGATTAGATTTTTCATTAAAGAGATAGGTAGATGAGTAGGGAGTTATCCCTATTAAACCTCCACACCTTCATAGAATTGCTTATCAAAACGTCATCAAAACAGACGGAGTAAAAGATATAAAACCCTACTTATACAGTAGCTTCGCTACTAATCAAAAGAATGGATAGCTTAAAAAAAAGGACAGACACACAAAAAAATCTAAAATAATAGAACGTAGAATAATTTAAAAACGCATATTAATTCAACGAGATTTTAAAAGCTAATTGGACAAAAGCACAATAAATAAAGAGTAAAAAACGTTTCTTTATCAAAAATGCATTATTTTTAGATTTAAACTTATCCTTATGAAATTTTAAGTTGGCGTAAAAAGCAATGCCCCTGCTCATTACAAAAATTGATTATTTTGGTTGGTCTTGTGTTGACGTACCAGGGATCTAAAGGGATAAGACAATGGCCGATAAAATGATTCACATACCCAATAATGGCACACAAAATCACCCTATCTTTATATTACAATTTAACGATTGGGCACTCAACTAAATGAACCAACCAATCAAAATTTCATAAAAGCCCCCTTGTTGTTAAGCAAACAAATAAGAAAACGTTAAAGACTTTGGTGACTATTGTAATAAACAGTTCAATATCCCCTCCCTCCCTATAAAATACTATTTATAAATGCTCAATGATTAAAGAGATTCTATAAAACCTCAGTTAATTAGATAAACCATATTTTTAGATTTAAACTTAACCTTATAAAATTTAAAGTTTGCGTATAAACGTAATGCAACCGTTCAATACAAAGTTAAATCAGAGTCAGAAGGTCGTGTGGACGGATATAAACAAATTATAGAGTAGATTAACTACTAAAAAATTTGAATTTTTACCTATTTTTATCTTCTTTGATGAGTGGGTCTGAATCGTCGCTCCTGTATTAAAATAATTTTAAAATACTTATAGGTTTGGATGCCAAAGTAACCTACCCCAATCCTTTTCCATTTTTCAAAGAACGGACGGATGGACAGACAACGTGAATTAAAGAGTAGCTTCGTTACTTAAAATCTACAGACGTTCAATCGAGTAAAAAATTGTCTGTATAAACCACACTATGAAAGAGTTTTAAAATAATTAGACATTTATATTTTGCCTAAACTTATGATATATAACATATAACAGTACATGACAAATTGACGTACAAACTTTAATTACAGAAAAGCTTCGCTTCTCAAAATTACCTAAAAGTTTCAACTGGAGTTTCTCGCACTGTGTTTAGATTCGCAAAACTTGTCTAAAATAAAAAAAATAATAAATATAAATATTTTCTGACAGCTTTACCTTTCCAGGATTAGTTACAAAAATAGCTTAAACTAAAAAACTTACATTTTCACCTACTGAGAGTAGGGACTGTAAAGAACACTTCAACACATAGTTTTTAGTTTGAGATAGCTGCCAACACTGCTGGTCATATTTACTTTGAGATAGCTGCCAACACTGCTGGCCAAATTTACCTTGAGATATCTGGAAACACTGCAGGCCATATTTACCTTGAGATAGCTGCCAACACTACTGGCCATATTTAACTTGAGTTATTTGGCAACACTGCTGGCCATATTTACCTTGAAATAGCCGGCAATACTGCTGGCTATATTTACTTTGAGATATCTGGCACCACTGCTGGTCATATTTACCTTGAGATAGCTGCCAACACTACTGGCCATATTTAACTTGAGTTATCTGGCAACACTGCTGGCCATATTTACCTTGAGATAGCTGCCAACACTGCTGGCCATATTTACCTTTAGATAGCTGCCAACACTGCTGGCCAAATTTATCTTGAGATAGCTGCTATAACTGCTAGCCATATTTA
>LS043183.1:0-12319 GCA_900241095.1 Acartia tonsa | reverse complement strand
CGATCTGAAATTTTGCATGAATAATCATTGGTAGGTCTATTTTCCCTAAATCGAACAAAAAGTTGGAAAAGTAACGGATAACGGCTCAGCCGTTTTGCCATTTATTGGCAAATTAAGAGCAAATTAGTCACAAAACCTATCTCCAGATAATACTTTTTATCGCTTAAAAATCTTATCAAACGGTTCTAGCCGGTAGCTGTTGGTACTTGGTTATTGCTATCATTTAACATGAATTAAACCAAAACTATGTTTAAAAAGTTGATTCCTACGTAAGTAATGATGAATTTTCCCTGAAAATAGGCAAAAAAAAGGCTAAACGGCTGAGCCGCCAGCCGTTATTTTTCCAACTTTACTCATTGATTACGAGATGGTTGCATTAAAAAAACCTCTTTACTATCACTACAAAAACATGCATAAATATTGCATTAAAATTATAGTTTTATGTTTAAAATCTTAAAAATTCAATTTATACAGTGCAGTGGTAGGATCTATAGTCAATGGCCCCTTATATATAACTCTGTGCTGTGGCAGATAACCTTATACTTTCAATAACACCACGTCAACAATATGTTACAACGTCAACCCTAATAGTTATTTCTTTCATCGTATTATAAACAGCTTTCCGCGGATATAGAAAGTACAATTATATTTAAGCTTATGATTGTACATTTTTATATTCGTAGAGAACTGGATATAATACGATGCTAGACACAGTTTTATCGTATGGATGATAACCGGTTCCTATCCACCGATTTCGAATGAATAAGAAAGAAAAAAATTTCCCATCACCGATTTTTATAGAGTTGGGATAAATAGACATTAATAAAATCCCTTCCCTCTTGTAGGGAGGAGGAGGGTATAGGCCCCTTAACATATCTATAGTATAGATGTATATAAAGATAACTAACACCTCCCCTTTTCCAATGATCTTTTCCGTCTGCTACCAAATTGTTTTCGGCTACTTGGCTGTGTTAATATTCCTGAGACAATTGAGAGTCGACACAAGGTCATTCGGATAGGGAAATACACTTATTTAACCCCTTCCCCCTCTAGTGTCTTATTTCAATGGCCCCTGTGTTCGCCTATTCGATAAATCTTCAGACTTTTAGTTAGGCTTATAATGTTTTTGTCAATTTTTATTTGTTTAAAAGTATCAAAAAGGTTGCTTTGCTTATATGGATAATGTAATTCTTGTTCGTTATAAATGACTTCGCATTAATGACAGCCTTTGTTTTAATATTAGTTGGTGAAAACTAAATAAATTGGCTGATGTCATTTCATTAAAGTAAAAAGAAAATTCTTTAATTCATGATTTCTAATTGAATTTAATTTTGTATTATTAATCTACTTGAACACGATAAAAGTTTCGGGTATAGTCCACTTTGTGGTAACGACTCTTAAGGGGCGTTTCGTTATATTTTCACAGTAGCTTTTGATAGGTTATTTTAAGTTAGGTTAGGTGATTACCCCGCTGGGTTAGAGCCCCCCGCAGGGGCTAGAAATAGGAAAAAAAGCTACCGTGAAAATACGACAATACGACCCTTAAGAGGCGTTGCCACGAAAGGGACTATACCCAAAGTATAGACCGTTTTTCGCGGATAGTAAAATGAAAAAATATTGGATTAATTCCAATTTTATTGTTACCATATACGTGCACAAATAAATAGTAAATGGGTAGTGTTATAAATGTAATGTGATAGAATATCAATACTTTCCTAATGCATTATACATCTCCAACCAAAGTGTTGGATGTATAACATTACACAAAGGAAAATGGCGCAGCTGTTCTACAACAGGGAATGGGAATGTTTTTTTAGTCCCCAAAGTTTTAAAATAACGTTTTCTTATTCGTTGGCTTAACAACTTTGGATACGTTTATCGGATTTTGATTTAAGTTCAGTGATTAAACATTTCAACCACAAATTGTAATCTATAGAATGTAAATTTGTGTATCATCATTCATCATACATCAATTTATCTGAAATTGTCTTTTCCCTTTATATCCCTGGTTCTTTAACTATAACTGGTTTGTCTGTAGTTTAAGATCACGCTTACGGCTCGACCAAAAAGGTTTCCTTTTCAGTCAAGTTTCTAAAAGATCGAGGGAAGGTTTATAACAATTTTGGGGAGAATACCTCTACCCTCCCATGTGAAATGAAATCGCCCCTTAATAAATATACACCTCTGTCATATCCTATTATATAAAGAAGTAAGCTTTCTTTTGTCTGCTGCATAAGATTTCGATAACTACTGAGCCGATTGAGTTCTCAAGTTTAGGGAAGCTTCACATAGGTCCCGGGGTGGTTTTAGGCTATTGGTCTGCCCATCCCTTCTTTGAATACGGAGCCCCTATTTGCTAGGAACACTCCACTAGTAGTAGAAGATTTATGGATTATTGGCCATTCTATGTATTAAATTGGTAGTGACGTATTGCCAAGTTTGTAAGCTCTTGAATGAGAAAGTTTGGGTACCAGAATAATTTACAGTCAATTCTCCACTCCCTTAGTAAATATTTCCCAAATATTTTGTTACTAAATCAAGTTTATCTTTTAAATTAAAAATCTTTTCAATTTTGTTGGTGATACACTATTTATGAACAAAATTGTCCTTGTTATTCGGATATTATTACTTTATAATACAACTAGCGGCTACGCCCCTGGAGGCCTCTAGTGGCACTTTAAATGTTTGTTATTATTTAAAATATCCAATTTGAAAAATAACTGTCTATATTAGGCTTAAGTCTCTACACAAAAAATATTTAGTTTGTGATTTATCTTGGGAGGGTGGAGGTACCCACCCCCCAAATAGTTATAAACCTTCCCGGGACATATGAGAATGTTAAGGAGGATCCGATCGGTTAAGCGGTTAGCGAAATACTTCGGTACAAACACAAACACACACACAGACAGTAGACATCATGTTACTTTATTAAAAGGATATGTTAGATTTTCAAGTCAACTAAAAGAACATGAGAAAATTGAGAATACTGTGTTTTAATGTCCTAATGCTATCTCCAAAAAATTGGAAAGACCCATTTATTGTCAACCACCCCCCTTCTTTCTCTAACAAAATTGCTTGTAAAATAATTCTCCAATATTTTAGGTCCAATTTAGGGTGATTCCCCTTACTCACTGTTTATACAATACTGACAATATAACAAAATAGCAAACTGAATTCCCATTCCCAATTACTGGTTTTTGTTTCGGCGGACAAACTAAAATTATACAGTGGGTATATAGTGGCAAACGGAATATATACAAGTAATTTCAGTATTTTTTTACTACAGTTAAAAATTATCGTTTAAAAATAGAATTCTCAACTCTCAGCAGGATAAAGTGGGCTATGAGTGAATTGGCCATGGGAATCCTCACAAGAAATTTCAGACTTATGTCTTTAAAAGCAGCAGAGAAATCAATTTTCCTAAAAAAAACTTTCTTACAAACTTACATGTTTAGAAAACTATTGGAACCCTACCATTGATATAACCATAACTACTATTAACACAAGTAGAAATTAAAGCGGTACATTTCTTTTTTATGAGGGGAGAAATATTATGCCCACTACGTTTTATATCAGTCAAAACAGCTAAACTTTGAGTTAGCCAGAGAAAATCTTACTGGTAACAAAAAAAGCATCCGCCCTTACATTATTTCTTCCAAAAAGAATCCTTCAGAAATTAAATGAAGAGGAATTTAGGTAATAGCATAAATAAAAGAAAAGACTTTAGGTCAAATAAGAACATTTAAAAGTTGTAAACATCCAAATACAGGATCGCTTGGAAGCTTCTCTCAAGTTTAGAAAATTTTCTGTTCAAAATTAAATCAAACGCTTGTAAATTCAAAGCACTTTCTTAAAACATAGTATGTTTATTCTTTATTATACAAAGAAGTAAGGTTTTTTTCTATGTAGCTTAAGATTTCGATGACTACTTATCCAAGTTTAGTTTTATGCTATTTTTCTACTTTCCTTTCTCCTTCAAATACAGAGCTTCTTGATGCTAGGAGCGAAGCCGCTAGTTTATGAAATATTTGGGTTGAATAAGAAAGTGTTACATAGAATTGTGCTTTTAGTGAAATTTTAGAACCAACATTTTTTCCCTCTTCCTACATTTAAGCAGAGAATCTACTCTTTAATTTATTCTATGGCATATATTGCAGTTTTCGGTAAAATATGCCTGGTAACGATTATCTCCAAAAATATATATGAACTTTAAAGGTCGCTAGCTGCCAAACGGCCGAACGTATATTACATTGATAGAACACAGCGGTAGTTTCCCTTAAAGTGTCTAGTCAAGCAAAGAAACTCCGTATATAGGGAAAATTTGAAAGTAAAAAGAAGGTCGTTTTCGTTTGTATGTTTATTACTTAAAGTTAGATTAAGCTAGGTTAAATGAGGAAGCCACACAGGGCTAGGGCAGCATCGGTATAGTATAGGCCCGCAGGGTTTCGATGCTCTCTAGGCACTTAAAGGGAAAGCCCAACACACTTACTTTCTTAAGGGAGTGTTTAGATAATTACCCCACCCCCTATAAAAAAAAGTACCTAGTGCTTCTACTAGACCATGTTTATAATCTCACTTAATTAATTTGGTAATTACTAATTACTTTGTCAATAGACACAAAATTATGTACATAATTCAAATTCAATATAAATATTTATCCTTTATGAATATTAACATCCTTGTTTCTCGACTAATGTATAATTCAAATAAATCTTTTACTTTTCTCACTTCCCTTTTATATAATGTATATGTATATGTATGTACATTGTACATGTTTATTTTATTGTGCTGTGTATTTTATCAGGATTTAAGAGTTCATTAAGTTTTGAATCAAATTATTGGGTATATTCGCTTTCGTGACAACGACTCTTAAATGGCGTTTCGTCGTATTTTCACAGTAGCTTTTGATATTTTATTTCAGGTTAAGTTAGGTTAAGTTGGGTTAGGCAATTGACCCCGCAGGGTTAGAGCAACCGTAGCGGCTAGAAATAGGGGAAAAGCTACTGTGAAAATACGACGAAACGCCCCATAAGAGGCGTTGCCACGAAAGGGACTATACTTTATTTGGGTAAAGTCACTTTCTTTTTTAAATTTAGGGCCAGTCCATACGTCCGTACCAGATAGATACTTATTTAGACATGTTAGAATTGACCTATAGATTACAAAATTAACATGATGATTCCTGTACCACTTAGGTACAATTTATAAAGCTTAGCAACTTAATAATCATTACCAGAAAGTCCGTAGATCAACTTAAAAAATGTTGAATTATTAATTCTTGTTTTTCATCATTTCATTTATCGCACTATAGGTTGATCAGATACTTTTTAAATCAGATATCTGTTGATTTATTGACAATTACTGCCAAATATTGACGATTTAGATATCTCTTTATTTCATATATTTTTTCGTCTTTGAAATGGAAGGGAGAATTAATTTACCTCGGATAGTGTTTTAAAGCTTAAGAAGTTTACACAACTTTATAATGTTTAAATTAAAATAATTTTAGAAAGAAGAACCTCAGCTAAAAATATGGTAGAAATTAAATAGTGTAAACCCATCTCAAGACTTAAACAAACTTACAAATTTTAAAAATAGATTAATATGCGGTTTAATATTTAAAATGATTGTGTTTAAAATTATTAAATCTAGATTTAAATTACTAAATAATGATGAGATAGAAGAATCGAAATAAGTTTATAATTTGTGTTTTTTGAACTTTAATAAAGTAAAATAAATCATACAGAGTTCTGTCCGTCTGTCGATCTGTCTATTTGTATGTAACTTTAAATTAATTAAAAGTGTTAAACTGTTTAAATAGAATGGCAGGTTCGTTCTCAAAATATAAGGAAAGCTCGAACAAGGTCAGAACGACAATATCCATAAGTAGCTCTTAAATGTAAAAGTGATAATAGCAAGACATATAAAAAGAAATACGGTGCATAGCAGACAGAAAGACAGACAGACAGACAGACAGACAGACAGACAGACATAGCAAGTAATGATGCTTAGTGGTCATACGAAACATTAAATAAAATTTCAAAAGTTTATCTTGAATAACAGTAGAGAAAAATGTATTTTTGGAGCATTACCGAAGGTAAATATGATACATAGAGAAGACGTGCATTGGTCAGCAAAATTTTTACAAAAACACTTCTATCTTAAAAAAGGAAAAGTGAAAATACATTTCACTTGAAGAAAGGGGGTAAATTTTTTCGTGTATTTTCTGTAAAGGCTGATGTTTTAAGACTTTAAAAAGGAGAAGAACTCTAAAATTTGGCATTGCAGTTGCTCTAATATGGTACAATATAGAACTAAGAAGATGAAGAAACGGCGGCAAACCGCCGCTGCCGCCAAAACCGGTAAATCCCGCCGGATTTTTTTCTTCTCACTAAATTACAAAAAAATTGAACCATTTAAGACAAACATATTATTTTGTAATAAAGTTGACCTTTTATTTGCTATGGACACTTTTTTAGATTTTAACCACTCTCCCAGAGCAAGAAGCACCTTACCTTCATTTCAGATTCAAACTTTGCAAGATCTCCGTCCAATCTTCTGATATGTTTATCCACCAACTCATATGTCTGGATGGCAATCTTCACTTTATCATCAGATATCTCCTTTGCTTTCTTGAACATTTTCTAAATAAAAATTTAATGATAATATTAATGATTTTAAAGACTTACCTACCTTGCCTGTTTAAGCGTTTTAATTGAAGTTAAAGCCATTAAAAGGTTGAACATAATTAATATAAATTGAATTACCATGAATTAAAAAATGAATAAAAAGAAGATAAATTTGGATGTGATGCAGGGGTGTGTATTTTTTCACCCAAGTTGATTTTCTTTATCCTCATCCTAGTTATTTCTTTCAAAAATTTATATAGCAAAATTGGCGAATATATCTTCATCTTGAATCCCCCCCCCCCCTCTGGAGGTAGGGGAGGGGGAGGTGGGTGAGTTAGGGCAAACATAAAAGATGAAAAATTCTGTAAAAGGTTAAATTACTCTGTTCTAATATAAAGTAACAGGATGCATGTATGGTTCTCCTTTACAGTAAATCTTCATTTATGTTAAGGGAATGTTTATTTATACTATAGAGAAGGATACCTATACCCTACCAAGATAAATTATTCTAGAAAAAATTTTCTAGTGGCGTAGCAGATATTGCTGTATAAGAAATTAAAGATACCTGAATTTTTTCCATTTCTAATTTTCTCTTTGATGGGCTCAGATCTCGAACTTTTCTAAATTATTAAAAACATATTTATATTTACCAAGCAAAGCCTGGTCTATAAAGCTTGACTTCTCCCACTCTGAATATATCAGTTATTATTTCATGGAATAATGTTAAGTATATATTTAACTTATTGGGGGAGACACTTTTGTAACCACAACTGAAACTCAAAGGAACTCGACCAAAAAAAAGAGTTACAGCACTGAAATATGGTATGCAGTTACTTTAA
This sequence comes from Acartia tonsa, assembly GCA_900241095.1. Taxonomy (NCBI): domain Eukaryota; kingdom Metazoa; phylum Arthropoda; class Copepoda; order Calanoida; family Acartiidae; genus Acartia; species Acartia tonsa. Next base: position 4,851 of record LS043183.1, on the reverse strand, counting down.
TGAGATACAATGTGGAACTGCAAAGAAACGGCGGCGGAATCGTTTCTCTCGCCAAAACCACCTTACCCCCCACTTTTTTTTATTATATCTCACCGATTGCGACAACTTTTAATCATTTGAGACAATATTGGTTTTATTTATCTATCTATTCATCAATTGCCCCTATCCTATTCTCTAAAAAAATTATTCTCCATGTAAGAAAATGTTTTTCAGCTCAGAAAATCTGATTACATCAAAAGTTTTTTTTGTGTGTGTGAGAGAGAGTGAAGCAAAGTTGCTCTATAATTTTCTTAAAGATTAGAGTAAAACACTAGAGGGAGAAAGGGTTAAATAACTGTATCTCCCCATCGCAACTACCTTGTGCAACCTTTCATTGAAAATCAACCAATGGTGTCATTATATCAACACAACCAAGTAGCAGAAAATAATTTAGAAGCAGACAAAAGAGGTCTTTGAAAAAGGAAGGGAGGTAGTTGTCTATATATACATCTATACTATAGATCTGTTTCTTAAAGGATAGTTGCCTGTATATTGTTGGAAAAAAGAGGTAGCTTACTAAATTATATTTTTGTGATTTAAGCAGTGATATTAGCGGTCAAATTACATTATAGGCTATATTTAAGGAAAATAAGAATGACAACATCCATAAGTAGCAAAGCACATGGTATGAATCATGGTAATGACAAACGGACAAATGTTCTGTTGTTAGAAAGAAAAGAAAGATATTAAACAAAAGTCATAAGGTTTACGTCCTTGAAGCATGACTGACATTAAACGGACAAGATAATGTATATACGAGATGTGCATATGTAATAGGAATCTTCAACGGAAATTTCAGTTGTCTATCATCTTCAATAGCAGCCGAGAAATTAGATTTTTTCCATACCGTAACGGACTAACGGGACAGAAAAGTGTATTATACAGTAGCTTCGCTACTAAAAAGTGACTGATTGTCACTTAACAAACATCAAATTGTATTCTAAAATAATCTAAACCCATAACTCTTTAAGACAAAAAAATCAACATCAAAAAGTCTTTTTTTTTGAGACAAACAAATATAACATAGCAACTTAGGATGTTATATCAATGATCATACCTATATTAAAATAAAATTCATTTGTTTTGTAAATTCTGATTATCTCGGACATTGTTATCCTTGTTATCTTGTAAGAGGAGGGAATCAAAGTTATTGTGGAGAGAAAACAGTTTTAACAGGTTTTTTTTGATGAACTATAATATGGAGGTTTAGTTTACCTAATCAAATAAGAGGGGGAAATATATTTTTCCTGCAAGGCTTTGAAACCGAATAAATCCTCAGGATTAGAACCGGTTCTTGAACATACAGAAAAAAATGTATAGCATCGTATTACAGACAATTTACCACGAATATCAAAATAAAAATAACAAAATTTAAGAGTTGTTAGTCCAGGCTTTCGGCCCTTTGGGGTAAACAAAACTGGCTTTAGTATTATAACTTTTGGATCAACTGCAGTTCACGGTAAAATATTCCTGGTAACGAATATTTCCAAAATTCTATGAATTTTAAAGGCTGCTAGCTGCCAAACGGCTGAACGTTCAGATCATGCCCGACCACCGTGTTAAGCGGCATAAGACGCCCTACAAATAATCTGGAATAGCCAAGATCCCTGTGAAAGCTTCACTGAAGAAAAAACGCGTAAAATATGTCTTTTTCGCTTATTTCTCTGCACTGCAAGATAATTGTGCATTATTGATTTATGGCTATTCCAGATTATTTGTAGGCCTTCTTATGCCGCTTAAGACGATGTGCGGGTATGATCTGTACGTTCAGACATTTGGCAACTAACAGCCTTTAAAATTCGTAGATTTTTTGGAAATATTCGTTACTAGGAATATTTTACCGTGAACTGCAGTTGATCCAAATTATCTTATATATTTTAAATATTGGTTGTAAAGATTTTTAACTGCTGGTTTATACAACCCAACCAAGATTTAGTAAAATTATTTTAAGATTTAAAGACAACAAATGATGAATGTGTCTTAAAAACTTTGGGGACCAGCATAATTTACAGAAAATGCCGTTATGAAATGTATTTTAAGAATTACAAAAGTATTGTCATATTCCTCACCGATGATTGAAATATACTCGAACATTTTTTTCTGTTATAATGTAAACTAAGAGATATGAGAAAAAAAATTTATTTAGGAATGTTTAAATACAAAACGTTTCCCTATAGTTGGCCGTTATCATCCTTGTTAAATAGCGAAGCCTTTCTATGAATCATTGAGATTGCCTTTTTAAAAATAGTTGCGTAGCTCACTTATGATTTTATACATCTCTACTATTATTAGAAAGTATCAAATTAACTCCTTGAAATTTGGCATAAAGGGGACTGAAATACCCCTTCCCCCCTACATTTTCTCTTGTCTGAAAACAACCCTAATGTAAATCAAATTCTTAACACCATTGTTTACATTTTTTGTTCAATTTCCTTTTTCTTTTTTTCCGTCGGTATTTTACCTAGACAACCTTTTTGCATTTTTAAGTTGGTATTTAAAATTTTATGCATATATAATTTAGACCATTTTAATTTACATAGATATGCAGGGAAAAGGGAATGTGATTCTGACAAACAATTCTAAAGGAAAATTCCCCACAACCCCATTCTCCTTTTCTCCCCTTCTTCAGTTACATGAAAAACAAAATGTACTTCCACCTTACTTTAAAAGGTTTCGTGATTTTTTGTAGAATTGATTGTTAGAATAGCTACCCCTGATAGATATGTTTTAAAAGCGAAGCTAATCTATAATATTAAATTTTTTTACCATCTAAGCGGACATAGATGTGATATGATACAAGTGGGTAAAGGAAATATTAGAAATATTGAATTATACTACATAAACATTTAGTGAAAAAATATCCACAAATCTATATCGGTGGAATACTGACTTTCTGCTAACTCCTGTAGAAATGCCAAACTTCTAACATCATGGCTTTTTACAAAAATGTACAATTACATACAAGCTATGAAATAAATCGGACGAATTTCTAATTTTCTTTAGGTGCTATTTGTGGCTATTTGTACACCGTACGTATATTGTCTTATAACCTGGGATCTTAAGAAATAGTACAATAAATTGTTTTAATTATATGGACAGACATTTCCAATTATGATAAGCAAATTACGTAATCTGTAGATTATAATCATTGTTTTAAATTTTGTCCATTGTTAATGTAAAAAGTACCCAAAGTTTTAAGCCTGACAATGAAAGATCATTTTGTTAAAACAATGGGTACCACAATAATATTATGCCAAATGTCCCCTCCCTCTCTACTTACACCTTTTCTCCCTCACCAAATTTTTGCATTGCACAATGATTACGTCAAAAAATTAACAATTGCAATCCGCTACTGCAAGCTTTATCAAATCATTTTTGTTTCGTAGCTGCTCTATAAGTCGATTGCTCAGACGTACGTCAATCGTACGCCAATGCACTCTTTATACCAGCACATGGCCAGTGATGATGTCATGAGAAAGGGTTGTCACCACCCAACCCTCTAAATTGAAATTTGTGAGGCTTGTCTTCTCCTTATTTTACCTCTTTAAGAAATACACCCCCCTGGAAAAACCCTTTGCACGCCAATAATAGTTGTAATAGTTTAATATACTATTTAACAGTTAAAAGTTTTTTATTACTTTATCTTTTTATTGGTATCCCTATAAAAAAAGACAAACAAATTTACATATTATATTTAATTTTTTACACTGAAGGTATAATACATAGAGTTTAATTGCTTGATTAAATACTACGGCCGTAAATTCTTAGAAAATCAGCAATTAACTGTCTATATATAATAACTCCATAATAATCTACATAAAAAATATACTGCATAGATTGAATATCTATATCTAATATATCTATAAATCATAAATGAAAAAGAGGGATATTCTAAACACCTTTGTGATTGTATATCTATATCTAATATATCTATAAATCATAAATGAAATAGAGGGATATTCTAAACACCTTTATGATTGTATATCTATATCTAATATATCTATAAATCATAAATGAAAGAGAGGGTGATTCTAAACAGCTTTATGGTTGTATATCTATATCTAATATATCTATAAATCATAAATGAAAGAGAGGGTGATTCTAAACAACTTCATAGCTATTCATGTTGTGCATTCATTTCAGCAAAATCATTAACAGAAAAACGAACTCACTTTTTGAGAATAACCAACAAATTCAGATAGTCAGACGGACGAACAGTGATAAATTCAGAGTAACAACGGATTTAATATTCAATATTAAATTCTTTCCTAAAATTACTTAAATACAAAATGTCTAATATGGACCAGGACTTCCTTACATTACAGACCTGCTTATGTAGATGCATCGCTTATAACATTTAGAATCAATATTCCAAAATAACAGGATGATAATATCTTATTATCTTTTTGGTCATGATTATAAAGTTGCTCCTACAGGAATCATCATGCCACGTTGGAAATCAATAGAATAATTCTAACACAACTTAATCATTATTAATTTGCTATGAATAAAAATTGTTGTTTTTTATTTCAAAATCATTTGTTGGTTCAACAATAAAAAAAAGGCTTCAAATGCAATAGTAAATGTCCCTGTGAAACTACTAATTCTAACACTTTTTAGCCAAAACCAGATTTGTTTAGGGGGCTGCTGGGGTGAAAAGTCTTCATATTTGAGATAATTCAAGTTTTCGGTGACGCCACACTTCACCTTTTTTTTGTGGGGGGGGGGGTTTAAAAACCCAAAAAAAATAATTTTATAAATAAAAAAACATTTTTTTTGGGGGGTTGGAAAAAAAAAAAAAAAGGTGGGTTT
>LS043176.1:0-10515 GCA_900241095.1 Acartia tonsa | reverse complement strand
AAATAAGGTAGATTAATTAAACATGGTTGTAATAGTGAGGAAAAGGAAGAATTTCTAAGAACTAGGAAGAATTTGTAAGATGGTGGACAGAGGTCACCTTCCTTTAGTGATAATTTGTAAGATAGTGGACAGAAATCACCTTCCTTACTGAGAATTTGTAAGAAAAAGGAAAGGAAATAGCCTTCCTATACCCAAGGAAGGGGATTTCTGTCCTTTTTAGGAATGACTTCATTTCCTTCATATGATCCCAATATTTTAATGAAAACTAATGTGTATGATAAGTTTTTAAGTTATTAGATGTTTTCAATTCGTTATTAAATATTAATATCATTGCAAATTGATAATATTTTGCATTGTCCAAATTTTGAAAATATTGCATAAAATTTAGCAAGATTGAATATTATGTAAGAGTAGAAAAATTTCTCCCTGCTCTTTATAAATCAAAGTAAATGAATAGAGGGGGCAAAAACTGTATGTAACTCTAACCACGGGGTTTGGACCCTTTTAATTTGGTCTGTGAATATCAGCTTCGGAAATATTAACACAGCCTAGTCGCTAAAAAAAGAGTACAAACCAATTTGCTATCAGACAAAAAGGTTCCCACTGCTTGGGCGAGATAATTGTCTGGGTTATACATCTATACTTATACATTTATTCTTTATACAAATATCCAAGAAAGAAGATATTTTTTTTATTTTAAACAAAAGGGGGTGGCACTATTTTTTTTTGGTATGGTGCTTCAAATTAAGCAATAGAATTGAAAATTTATAATATTTAATATGAAAGGAATGCAAATATTCATGGCTCGGAGGTTGCAGCCGTTCTTTTTTTCCAATTCGCAACTGCAACCGCTTGATATCGGCAATGTTTCTTAGTCTTTATCATCCGCAGAAGCTTTCGCAGCTACAGCCATGCTGTCTCTAAACTGTCTTTCTATAATTGGTAAAAGCAAAGTTTTCCTATATTTAGGGTCAGTCTGTTCGCCTGTCTGACCGTAACGGATATACTTATCGTTAATAAAGGCATGTTAGAATCGTCCTATAGATTTAAAACTTTATGGAGAGTCTTGATTCGATTTAAAACTTTTTATACATTTTTTCTCTTCAGCTGATTTTTGGAATAATGATTCCTGCGTCTTCACGGTATAATTTTATAATCAATCTATTTTTACAATCAAGGCCTCAAAATGAAAAATATTTTTTTTAAAGTAATGAATTTATATTCTGCCTTTTGAGTTATGCTCTCTACAAGTGTTAATGTTCGTTTATCCTACTCTATGAGTTTAGAGCTACGCTTTTATGGATGTTGTTATCCTTGATTTTTTTATTTTTATTTTGTATCACTATAAAACAGTTTAACAAAGTCTACAGTGCTGTCTATTGCAATAGTTTAACATAATCTTTTAACATCATTTATTCAACTTCAAAAGTGCCCCTTTTTCGACCCCCTTAAATATTGCTTTGTTTTTATGGTTATGAATGCCAATAAAGATTTATATTTCTTTCCAGTATTGCTTCGAAACGTAGTAAATGGCTTTTCCACAAATATTAGAATAAAAATCAAAGATTAATACGAATTTGTAAGACCTGGCCTTCAGCCCCTCTGTGATAACAAAACTGGTTTAATCTCATAAGTTTGTATCTTAAAATCCGAGGAAAGCTATCTACAATTCGATTCGATAGTTAACTTTTCTTGTATGATTTAAAAGGCTAAAAGCATAAACTTTTTAAATAAAACCATAAATATTCGAAATAATGTTTTTTTTGTAAGTTTGACTCTTGTCAACGACCTTTTGTCGATTTACATCTGTAAGTACTGATACCTTTCCCTCTAATTTTTAAATAAATTTGAACTTAAGGGGTGTAGTTCTTCGTTTTCTTTTTTATGAATTAAGGTCAGATTAGGTTAGATTAATTTGGGTACTGGGTGATATGAATAGGAAAAAAATAACAACCTCCCCATTCCTTAATTTCAATATACAGATATGGCCCAAAAATAATATCTAACTAATACTCGAATTTTAATCAACTGGGAAATTGGCAATTTTTTTCGCACTACATTGCACTGATATACGGCAATACAAAATGAAAAATACGCAAAATAAAAAATGTTTCCTCTTTTTTGTGATATATCAATTAGGCAATAATGTAAAATCTCTTTACGGCCAATCCTTTAAACAGAAATTTCTACTGTTGATACTAATGACTTGCTTTTTTATTAGAATATATTATTAAAACTTTTATTAAAAACATGACAAAATTTGGTCTATCAAAGGAGGGAGGGGAATATGGACTGTAAATTACAAAAGGTTTATGACAACGTTATCTTATGCGTTTACCCAATAACTTTGTTCACTTTTATTCATTTAATTAATTGGTTCAAAATTAGAAGATCCAAACTTTTGAACAATTTATTTTTACGTAAGGGTAGTTTTGTTTATTGTCATTTATAATCAATTTGTTGTAAATTGTTTAATTCCTTAGGATATCTGTTTTATAGTTTTATGTTATAATGGCAACTTCGCCCCTAGCCTCTAAGAGCTTTTCCCTAAAAATTCAGGGTAAAATTTTTAAAAATTTTGTTTATTTTTTTTTAGATATTTTTGATATTTTACAATTTTGTATAATGTTTTATAACTTTTTATATTTTTTTTATATTAATATATATTTTTAACACCTCCATTTTATTCCTTTTTTTATTGTTTTTAAAATTTTCCTTGCCATTAGCCTTTTTGTGGCTTCGCCCCTACAGAAGAAGGAAGGTTTCACAATATTTTTGATTTTAATCTTAAAAAAAGTTTTTAAAAAAGAAAAAGAAACTTAAAAAGAAAAAAAATTAATTAAAAATATAAAATATGTTAAAAAATATAGAAATATAAATAAAAACAGAAAAGATATACATTTTTTGGGTGAGGGGTAATTTTCATTTTTTGGTGGGTTGGGTTAAATAGCTTAAAACTACCAATAGGTATATACACTGAAGAGTAGAATCCAATCGGTTCAGCGGTTACCGAGATCTTAAGCTTCAGACGGACGGACAGACAGACGAAGAGACATCATTTTAGATTAGGCGATCTTTACCTATGAAAATAAAAATCAAACACGCGTTTTAATGAACTAGTGGACCCGCCCTTAGTGTATAGGAGCTGTGGGGATGTGAGGTCTCTCTTATATGTAAAATCATTCTTTAAGCTCTAGCACCATGAAATGCTACCTTGTAATTTGTAAACAATTGAAAGTTTAATTTTTTGTTATTACCCCGTGTACCAACCCCCCAAACCTCCACCCCCCGGCCCCTCCTGATAAATTGCTTGAAACCAATGCAGAACCAGTTTTGTTCCCTGAAAAGTAGAGCCCAATCCATTTAGTGGTTACTGAGTTCTTAAGCTTCAGATGAACAAACAAATGTATATTACTTGGTATTATAAAAACTAAAAATCTCATCCCGTGACCCTTGTTTCCCTAAAATAGAAAGCTGAGACGAAAAACCTTACTACTTTATATTATAGGAAAATATTCTGATCTTTTTTTTCTATAAAGAAACATTTTAAAAGTTTTACTGCCCTCAATTTCAATGGCAATAAACTTTTTTACCATCAAAACTCAGAAATATAGGCATGCATATTTATAGAAAAATTCAAACTAAGAATATAGAAATAGTAGGTAATATTGGTGCTAGAACTCATAGGGCCTAGTAAGTTTAAAACCCCACAACCATCGCCCCCTTATTTTTTGAATAAGGAAATTGGAGGTATTTTTTTCCTGTAGGACTAACCCTGCAGATGGAATTAACCCCGTGAAGCTTTCTAATATGTACCAGTTAAAACCTAACTTAACTGAGGTTAAACACATAAACCTACTAACTTATTTCCAATTTATTTAAAATAAAAGGGAGGGAGTTTATGTGCTCGTTTTTGGTTTTTTTATGAAATAAAAATAAAATAAAATTTAGGCATAAACAATTCCTTCTCCCGTTTCCAATGTTCACAGTTTGCTTTGCTTCAGCATTATAGTTAAAGGGGTTGGGATTGTTTTAATGTTCTGATTTTAAAATTTTGTGCATACTTTTAGCTGTGAAATCTCTTTAGACATTATTTACTGCCGAAAGAACGTGAATGTTCAATTGCTTTATGATTTTTTGCGCTTTCCCTTAAAGTGCATATGGAGCACTAAAATCCACACTTTTTTATACAAATCCTGCGGCCTTAAACCTGAACAGCTACCCATTACCCAAAATAACCCATCCTTACCTGCCCTAGAGAAAAAACAAACAAACTAAAGAGGCTCAACCGCCGCCTATTTCGTTTCCATTAAGACAAATTTTCTACCTAAAAGTATGTAATATATAAAATTGACCAATCATGGATGCTATTCTCTTTAAGAGGAAAATTGTAAATCAAATACAAGAATTGTCAATTGCTATTATTGTTAGATAGATTCTTGAGATAGTCATTTTAGAAAAAATATATCTTTCATAATACATACAATCCTACTATATAAAGTAGTAAGCTTTTTTGTCTGTAGCGAAGGATCTTGCTAACCACTGAACCGACATGATTATCCTGTACAGTGAAGCTTTTTATAGATCCTGAGGTGGTTTTAGGCTTTTTATTTTTATAAGTAAAGTCTGGATATGGTTTCTAGGCTATTTTTCTGCCCTTCCTTATTCCTTAGAATAGAGCCCCTCGATGCTAGGGGTGCAGCTGCTAGTTATATAAATCCTCGGATCTTACACCAGATAATCATGTACTTTAATAAAGCGAAACTTGTAGATGGCTAAAATTAACTTTCCCCCCATCCACCCCCTTCACCACATCCCCTACCCACAATGCGTATGTCCATGTTAGCAACCTAAATTAACGACAATTTCGCCTTTGTCATAATATCCACTTATATTCTATATTCATTAAACTAACTTTTAAGAGCCGCAATTAAAGAACGACTGTCTTCATTTTTACCCTATATCATTGCAAAAGGCTAAAAACAGAAAAAGTATGGGTATAGCAAAAACAAGGCTTTCATTCAACTTTAATTTTCTTTCTTTTTTTCCGGTAAAAAGTTTAAATCGACATTTGGAATTAATCTTTGTAGTTTATATTTCATTTCTAAAATATTTGTACAGCTTATCAAATTGACCGACCACTCCCTGAAAAGTAGGCCTCTGTTTTATAGGGAGCACTTATTCCCTAAGATGTAGTGTTCCGATAATCTTACTAAAATTAAAAGTTTTTCATTCCAGTTTCCATGAATATGTCATTTAGTCGAGCAAACAAAACCCCCATTGAAAAAAAATAAGAGGGGAGGTAGTTTTCTTGTGTTTTATTTTAGGACAGGTTTGGTTATGTTGGATGCGGGGCTATTACATACAGAAAAAAGCTCGAGCGTTTATACATACAGTATTTGTGTTGGCAAAATATCAAAATTTGCATATGCTAAATTTTAAGATTATGGTAAAGTTATCCAGTTTCACAAGTTAACTTCAGTTATGTTTAGTATTAAAAGCATGCTCTTGACAAATACTTGATTCTATTTGATACAAGTTTCAACAGTAATTAACAAAAGCCTCTTTCAAATTAAATACTTCTTCAACTATCAACATCGAATTGTCTTCAAAGGATGAATAAAACAATTTCATACAGATTTTTTAGAAGGAAAAGAAGCTGCAGCCGCAATAAATGTATTGTGGCGGCTGTATCTTTGTATATTGAAAATACGCTGAAATATCTTCGTCTATAATAAATTATTTTTTTTTAATTAAATTAAAAGTGGGGGCAGGGTCAACAAAAGGCTCCAGGGGCTTTGTCGCTAGTTAGAAATTATTAAATCATATTAAAATATAATGTTTTCAATTTACTTTAAAGGAAACAATAAGCAATAAACTGTGCATGTATGTACAATATTGAAAGGCTGGAATCTAAAGGAATAAGAAAACGGTCGATAAATTGATGTACATCCACAATTATAAAATTACCCTTTCTATTGCTGGTACAAACGTTTGGCCAATCAACTTAAAAAATCAACCAATCAAAATTCATAAAGTCCCTTAAGTTATTAAACCAACGAATAAGAAAACGTTATTATAAATATAAAACTTTGGTGACTAGTGTAATAAACATCCCAATGTCCTCTCCCTCCTTGGTAAAAAGGGCACTTAACATATTCCCACTCCTAGACCGGTTAACATATTTTACATTTTTTTCAACCAAAATATTTACACATAGATGCTTTCAGCCTTTTATCTAATAATTATTCTAAATCTAAAATTCTTTTTGTGAACATATTTTTCTTATTCCTAAGGCTATTCTTTAACTAATTTGTTCTCTTTTCTGTATGAATATGTACATTTCAAGAAGATTTTAAAGTCTATATGACATCTAAACTTATTCCGTAAAAAATGCTATTATTTGAATTAAAATTTTTGGTTAAAGTATTAGAGCACTGATTGCTCAACCAACCAATCAAATTTTGATAATAGTACCAAAACTTTTTTTAGCTACCGAATGTGGGAGAGTGTGTATAAAACTTTGGGTACCAGTATAATTTACAGTCCAGTATCACCTTCCTCCCTGCTGTCTACTGATAATTTGTCTGTCAATCTAATTTTGAAATTTTGAGTATTTTATTTTTGTACTTTGCAACTTATGAATATTTGTTTGTTGAGCTTGTTTTTTAAACAGTATGCTTCTGATTTCTAAGAAGTTTTGTATATACAATTGAAATTTATTTTACACATAAAGTTTTTTTTATATTATCAAATTTATTTTCAATTTAAAAAAGATATTTTTCCCCTCTAAGCCTTCTAACCCTTGACCAACCTAACCTGACCAATAAGAAGAATCAAACTAAGACTTCTAAGAAATATGTCTACATATTTATAAAATTCTTTAGACATTTAGGACGAATCATAAACCTAACATTAAGAATGTTTAATTATGTCTCTTGTAATTTAAATTAATTTCAGACATGAAATTAAAGCACAGGCGTACAGAAGTGTAGTTTATCCACCCCCTTAACAATCACCCCTCCTAAAGTTAAGGGGGAGGGGGTGTAATAAAAAAAACTTGGCTTTGTGCGTCAATTTACCAATTCAAGAACGCTGTTTTTGAGGGTAAATACTGAAAACACCCAATTACACCGCCCCTAAAGTTATTTGGGGTTGTAAGAAAATATTCAAGAACGCTATTTTGGACTTTTTTGAGTGGGTAGGTGTTGGTGTATCTAAAGGGATGAATCGCGCAACCCCTTGCAAAATCCTTTGCATGCCACTAAAAGATTTCTTTTTCAACCAAAAAATACTCATGTCTATAAAAAGAAGTGATATAGATAAAAGCTAATTGAAGAAACCATAAAAACTAATTTAAATATATTAACTTAAAGCTTATCTTAATGTTTGAGAAGTGCAGCTAATCTATAATTCAAAATGTCCGCCTGTCCATCTGCCTGGGAAAATTTTTTTTATGGAAAACGTGATTTTCTTCGGCTTCTAATTCAAATTAATTGATAAAACGTTTGTAATGTTTCCCTCTACCATGAGCATCCAAAGTATACATTTTTGGGTCATCGGTAATGCTTATAGGTTTCATATTTTTATTTTATTTTTATAACCTTTACTACTTATAGCTGTTGTCATTCTTGTCTTATTACTGTAATTACTCTGGTTCAAATGAATAGCCCAAGATCATGATTTTTTTGACTGGTTATCAATCTAAAAAATTTCATTCTAATTTATCTGTTTAAACTTAGAAAACTTAGTTAACATCATTTTTTAATGATGTTATAAAAAAATTTAGGTGCAAGGACGTCAAAGCTTTGTTTGAAATGGGTAAAATTAGGGGTTTCTTAGTTTATGAGGGAAAAATACCCCCTTCTAGACGTCTCTGTCTAAGTGTAGTCAAAATTGCAGAAAATCTATATGAACACACACATCCCTTTTTACATTATTTCCTTAGATACCATATCTTATTCATTTTACCACAATCAAGGAAAGGAGATAAATTTTCTATAAATGATTTCATCTGATATTAATGTTTTCAGTTGATGCTGTGAGTATTGGTGCAAAAATATGACGTAACAAAAAAAATTAGCCAATGAGAGGCCACTATAAATTTTACCATTGGTCAATAACGGCCTCTCATTGGCTAATTTTTTTTGTTACGTCATATTTTTTGCACCAATACTCACAGCATCTTTTCATATTCATACAAATATCCCTAGATACTGGGGACGCAGCCGACATTGGATATATACAGCAACTAAAACCATTTACTAAAATGTTAAAATTTATGTAATGTTGAGCTATAACGGAAAACATTGATAAAAACCGCCTCAGAAGTGCAAAGCCATAAACTAGGAACTAAATTTTTTTTCTTGGCTTTCTTCTTCTTGTTTGATTGGGGGTTGTTAAAACAAATTTTAGTAGCGCAGCTACTTTTTAACCTATCCGTTTTTACGACATAATTGTTGAAGTACAAATGTTAAAATTCATACTATTATTATTAATGTTGCCCATAAGCTTTATTTTTATCGTCTTTTTGTGATTATATTTTCTCTGTATATTATTTTACTGTCTTTTTGCATTATTGTCTTAACGAGATGTACTAAAATATTGCTTATTCTAAAAAGCAAAACTTTTCTATAATTAGAGTCGGCCCGTCCATCTGTACGTCCGTCCGTTACAGTGGATCTTTTCGTTAATTTAAACAGGTTAGAATTGTTATATCTATTTCAAACTTTGCATGCTGATTTTTATAACAGTTAGGTACGACTTAGAAAGCGCATCAATTCTATAATCGTTACCAGAAAGTAAGTACGTCCATTCAAAACAAGCTGATTTTTAAAAAAATTTTTGAAACAAATTTCTGAGTCTTTGTCTTGAATCCGAGGATTGTATTGTACAGCACACTGTAAAAATATTTACTACTGGGTTAAAAGTTGCAAACAAACAAATAAAAAAAGGCGGTTAAATCCAGGGATCTAAAGGGATAAGACAAATAACCCTTCTGTAGATTAAAATTATAGGCTGAAACGTGTTGAACACTCAACTTAATGAACCAACCAATCGAAATTGTTCAGCCAACGAATAGAAAAAAGTTATTATAAAACTTTGGGGACTAGTTAAATAAACAGTCGAGTGTCCCCTCTCTCTCTGTGGTAAATCTTATCTTGTTGAAAAATTAAATCAGTCATTCAAATTAGGTGTTTTGGCAAAAATGGATGCGTTGGACTGTCAATTTCACTTGTACCCAAAGTTTTTTTTTAACACCGTTATCCTATTCGTTGCCATAAAAACTTTTTATTGTGTTGTTATTGATGAATTCAACTAATGATTTTAATCTACAGAAGCGGTAATTTTGTTTATCATTATTGGGGATGTACATAAGTTTATCATCTATTTTCTTATCCTTAAGATTTCTGGCTTGATACAGATATTAGATTAGACCTAATTCTTAAGTGTAATGAAAGGGAGGTTTTTATTATAGTGTAGTATAAATTAGCATGCAAATTTTTGTACCACAAATTTGGTAAAATTCTCTTGAATATTTGAATATTTAGACAAAAATTTTACAATAATATTTCTAAATTATTTCTTAATTAGAATTCATTTATTTTCAAATTCCAAATTTGGAATGAGAAAATTATTATCTATTTCAAATTATAATTTTAAAACTGCAAAAGTTTTTGCGGAATGTTAGCAAATTTTCCTGAATGGCATAAAATATGCCTTCGAATCATAAAAGCTAATTTGTGTAATTGATGCATTCATGTATTTAGCTGAATTTATAAGCGTTACATAGCATTCAAATAACTATAATTTTGTTTAGGCTCTCCACAAGAAAGATTTCATATGCGTTGCAATCAATTCCACAGATGGGACACTCTCTCCCTACCTCAACTATTTCAGGTAAACTCTATGATAAAACTAGTAGCTACGCCCCTAGAGGTCTCTTGATAGAACGGGAGAGTAGGGTTAAGTATGCACTCCACTTTCAGGTTTATTTTTTTTTTTAAAAAAAGGCCTAAAAAGGGGGGAGGGGGGATTTACAGAACGATTTCTCTTGGGAGGTTGGAGTTACCCTAACTCCAAAATAGTTATGAACTTACATTAGACATATAAGAATCTTCACTGTAAAGGAGTCCAGCAAGCACAGAACCCCCCCCCCATCCTCCTACCCTCTTATTTTTTAATAATCTTACTTTTTACCTGCGATATCTGTACCCAAACTAATCTGACATAAAGTAAAACAATCCCACCCCCCTTTTTTTTCAAATTATTTCAAAAAAGGGTGAGGGGCTTGGGTTTTATGTGATTCACTAAACACTTAGCGGGAAACTACTTTTTCAGTTTTTAGTAGCGAAGCTACTCTATAATTCGAAATGTCCGTCCGTCCGTCTGTCCGTCCGTCCGTCTGAGACAAAGTGGGGGAAACGTGATTTTCTCGGCTCCTATAAAAGATAGACAGCTGAAATTTTTAGTGAAGATTCTTATAACATATGCCCATCTAATCTATACATTGTT
>LS043165.1:0-11968 GCA_900241095.1 Acartia tonsa | reverse complement strand
CCTTCCCTTTTTATATGACGTCACAGGAATTGCACTTTTCAAAAGTGATACAAAATCGGGACAGATTGGGCTTTCTCATTAAAATTGATTTTTTATCAATATTAAATCAAAGTAATCGCGGGTAATGATTATACTTGAATAACTGTTAAGACATAATTAGATATTAACAATGGAAGTTTAAAGAAGTGCGGTACTAAAGTTTGGGCTTATTATTTAGCTGCGTCGCAACTAAAGAAACAGAGAAATAATTTAATTTTTTTCTTTTTCATCAAACCCTAAATGGCACTGATCAATCAATTACTTAAAAGTCTAATTATGATAAACAAAGTTTCCCTTTATGAAGATCAAAATTTTGCATTGTGAAAGGTTTGGTCATTGGTACTAATTTTTTGTAGCTAACAAATGGCAGAACTTGTTTGTAAACTTGTAGAATGATTTACTGTACATTGTCCCCTCTATCTCAGGATTAAACCTAATTCTTAAAATTATATTTTCTTGTTTAGATACTATTACTGGTATCCAATTGACTTTTCACCATCTCCACTGTACTGCTACCTGTTCCGTCAGTGTGCTCCAGGTGATGACGAGCCAGAGGTTGCTCTGGTGGTCGGAGGCAGGCATCCCGGACATTACTATCTGGACAGCGATGATTTCAACGACGTTGTTAGAAGGTTAGTTATGCTATCGAAAGAATCAAAAATAATCATTATTTATCTATTAATTATAAAAAGCTGTTAGTTGTGTGTATACCTTAAAATCTTTTAGACGGTCGGTAGAAATATCTCAGTAAATTTTTACGTCCTACCCCTCAATAAAATACCATTTTTCATTTCAAACATCTGAAGTTTGTGTGGGGAGGGGAGTAACTGTGAAACTGAAGAGTCAGTCACTTCCATCTCTTTGATTACACGACCATTGCATTGTCTAGAAGTCCTAACTGTACAAAATAATGAGTTGAGGCTGGTTTTCACCAATATATCCACCCTACTCTAATTATTAATGTCGCGCACCTGACATAACAGCAGCAGAAACCGTGTAGTCTAAAGATAAAGCATCTATATTATTATTATCATTATTCAAATAAACTTCATATTTTAGAAGTCACGTATGCCCCATGAACATAAGATCAGAGGGTAGCGAGGCAGCTCGTGTGAAGAGAGCAGGCGCCAGTGCTATCTACTACAATGGCTCTGTCCTTCTCTGTGGAGGCAGGTTGACTCGCAACCGTCTATCCGACTGTATGGTGTACAACATTGCAGATGACTTGTGGAGCGAGCACAGTATAACGCTAAGACCTCGTGAGGAAGCGGCCATTGCTAAAATATCCAGCAGAGTCTTGTTGATCGGTGGACTTTTCGAGACTTCTGTGGAAATTTGGGATCCCACTGACAATTCCTGGAAGCTGGGGGCAGAGCTGCCGAATGTTGTGTCACGCGGCTGTGCAGTCAGCACCGGTGACAGCATTATTCTGACCGGTGGACACGACAACTCTTCATTCGCCTCGTTGGCCACAGTGCTAAAGTTGTCCGCCGATACCGGCAACTGGCAGCAAATTGAGAGCATGATTGATCCGCGACGCGACCATACCTGTTTGTACGTGGAGTTTGAGAGGTCGAAGGGAATCCTGGTGGCTGGAGGTCTGGGCGCCAGTGATGAGGTGTTGGACAGTGTTGAATTCTATGACCTGGAGAAGAATGATTGGACCCGTGTGAGTTCACTGAAGGTTCCAAGAGCTGAGCATACCATGAGTCTTATCTATGGGCTCCCCACTGTTATGGGTAACAATATTTATATTTTTCTTATATCCTATTATATAAAATTGTTAAGTTCTTTTTTGTGTGAAGCTTAAGATCTCAATAACTACTGAACCGATTGGGTTCTCCATTTTAGGTAAGCTTCACATAGGTTCTGTGATAGTTTTAAGCTATTTTATTTTCTAGTTTGTGACCTTGTGATTGTTTTAAGCCATTTTTCTAGCAACTCTGCCTTGTTGAATACGGAGTCCCTAGATGCTCTGGGCGTATACGCTATAAAATATATAATGAAAGATGTATAGATAAAAACTTTTTATGTATAAAGTTTGTACATAAAAATCACAAAACCTTTAATTTTCGATGATTTTCTTATAAAAAAAAACAACATGTAAAGGAGTTGTATATCTATGTATGTGTTACTTAAAATATCTTAAACGTCACAGTAAAGTCTTTGGTTTTCAGCAAAGTTAAGTATATCCTATAATGCCATTTATTACACATGTATTTAGGTGGTGTAAATGGAAATGAATTCCTATCCAGCATGGAGCAGTTTGACAAGAGTGGCTCCAGCTGGAATGTTCCCCTCCAAAGAGATTGGAGAATTCTAAACACGGCTCTCTCTGCTCCAAGGTACATTGTCTACATATAAAGAAATAAATTGACTGTCCTGTTTTGTTCTACATAAATCCCTATTAAAATCTATGCTGGGAGATTGGACGTGGGAAAGGGTTGTATAAGGAGAAAGGTTCCTTTTTGCCGTTTGGAAGCAGTAATTCTGCTTAAAAGAAACCTCAAACAAATTTTCTTAGATAAAAATAATTAGAGGGGCAGTTATTATTAAACATTTAAGACAAAATAATAGAATTACAATTTAATTTATGTTTATGTTTAGATATGAACACGCGATTGCAAGTATACCAGTCAGCAAGGTACGTAGTAAATAATTCTAAATAGGCTGACGACGAATTAATTTATTTCTATAAAGGTCGTTGATGATAAGTATTTATAACTGTGGTTTTTAGAATTTATTTGCTTCTAAAACTTGGACAATAACAGAATAGTGCACTAATTAAAACGTCTTAGAAACCAGACACTTCAAATTTGTATTTGAGATAAAGATATTATTTAAGATCGGGGCTTTGCATCATATATCTAAAAGGATTTATTATTTCTTGGATCTTACACCAGAATTACATGTTCTCTAATAAAGTGAAACTTGTAGCGGGCCAAAATAATGATCTCCTCCATCCTCCCCATTTACCCCATTTCCTCCCCTTTTACTGGATAAATGAACTGACCAATAAATTACATGGGAAACAGCAACCTAAAATGAAGACAATTTTCCCCCTGTCATAATATCCACGAATATTCTTCATCCATTTATATCCCGTACAAATAATCACATATTCCTTTCAAATTATGTACTAAAACATGCCTAAAACCAATGTCAAAACAAAAGAAATAATAGAAATAAATATTTCAGATGCCCAACGAATGTGAGGAGAGTTTAAACGAAGTATGAAAGCAGCCATAAAAGACCATGGGCTGTGTACCTGGGTAAACCCAAGATACGCAAATCACTTGTTTGTCTATGAAAAAATCCGCTTTCCCAATTGGACACTGGAAATAACAGCAGACATAACCGAGACACGGCCATCACTAAAAGACAATGACAAAGACGATATTGTGTCAGCTGATCGGTCACACATATCAACTTTTAATAATCTAACATGGCCGTTAAAATCCAATACTGATCGGTACAAATACATCAACCATGGTTACAATGCTGTTATTATCTTTCTATCTTTTCTGTTTATTAGTTTCTTAATTGTATTTATACCTTTACTGCCATTTGTACTACTATCTTCTGAACCTACATCAAGGTGGTCAATAGTTTCCTGTTTGACCAAAAATCAAGCGATTTCACCGGCTCCAAGTTCTGTCGACACTTGTAGCTGTGAGGTTAGCCAGATCTCCACAAATACATCACCAAACCTTTCTGAATCTCACAGTGACACAGTCACCACGAAACCTAGGATTTCTAGCAACTTACTTTTCACGCAGAGTCCAGGAATCAAACCAGCCAACTCAGGTGAAATGGAGATGCACTTATCATCGCCGGGAACAAAGGTTACGCGCAAAGCAAGCTCTCTGTCGATACAAAATTCTCTTGAAGATGCAAATTTACCCAATCAGCCACTTTAGTTTTGTTCTATACTAAAAAAATTGTAAAATACTTCAAATATTATAGGGAGGATATTAAATGAGTAATCAAAGAGATTTTTAGTCAATTTTTTTAGTAAATGCGAAGACAATTTTTATGATTTATTATTTAAACTTTTAAATAGCTTGTTCAATTATTTTTGTCTCCATACAAATAATTTTAGTAAGAAAAATAATTTTAAATATATTAGCTGGAATCATATAAAGTTATGTTGGTACATCAATCTACTATCAACATAGGTAGACCTATCATCTACAACTATTTTATTATTCCACCTAATTTATTATTATTAAATCTTGAATCTGAATTTATTACTGCACTGCCATATCATATACAAACATATATATTTGCTGATCCTAGACAAAAAGTTTCCTTATGGCTTAGAATCCGCTTTTTTAATGGAAAACTAATGATTCTAGCCCGTGAGTCAAAACTATGTCTAGCATTGGTTTTTGAAATTTTTACCAGGAAATAAAACCATAAACAATGAAATTAAATTTATATACAATATCAATAAACTTTATTTTGAATCATACAAATTTTAACAAGCACATAAAATAAAATTTAAGCAATATCTTTTTCTAATATCTGTGTTTCTTGTGTTAAAACATCTGGCGTTCAATAATTTTGAAACAGCTAAATTAAATTAATAATTTGTGTAAATTCTTTTGTGATAAGTTTTAAATTTGTAAAAAGTGTAAATTGATGAAAAATAAATATTATTTTATAGATTGTTGTATCAATTGCCTTTTTTAAAAGGCATATATTTTTTACCTTTTACGCAAATTAAAAAATAAATAAATACGTTCTTGTCATTTTATGGCCTCGGGGACCTCAAAAACACTGTTTTCCAAATAAATTGTGTGTCGCTTTGTCTGTCACTTATTTTTGCCCTGCTTTTTTACATATACAAATATTTATCGATTTTCCTCGAATTTTATAATAGTTTCGATTAAAATCACCAGAAATTTATTTCCAATCATTCTTGGCATTTAATGATGCCTTTTTTTCAAAAGAGTAGGATGCATGTCTGTATGCATGAACCTTTTTTCATGTGATTTTCCTTTTTTTGGCTACAGCATAATAAATGGATTCCAATTGTTCATTGCAATGAATGGATCTATTTGTCTGTATGAAATTTATGATTTTCAACTTTTTGGCTATACATTTACATAAAAAAAATTCCAATAGCTTAATGCATGCAGTTTTCGAAAAATTAACTATCAAAGTGAAGAATTTATCTGTATATTTGAAATGTTGTGTATCTTGGCCCTTTTTAATAGTTTTTAGTTAAACTTTCAGAAAATATGAAAATAAGATATTCTATGGGGTTTGTATGACATTACAGAAAGCAGAGAAATGTTCTATATATTCTACAAAGATAAGGAAGAACGACTTTTACTAATATGTTGCCATCCTTTACTTTCAATGTCGTCCATTACAAATATCGGTTTCCTCTTCTTAAGATAAAAAAAATTTCATGGTATGTTAGTCTTTTATTTTTTTGTTGGGTATCTTTATTTATATTAGCTGATTGTTTTGCCTATCTATTAATAAAATATTTATAAAATCACTTCAAATTTCCTAATATAATAGAGAATTTTTGTGAAATTTTATTTCAACTTACTTTCCATTTCCTTTTTTAAGCACTCTGTTTTTATGTTTACGCATTAAACAACATAACCTTTTAACATTTTCACTTGCTTGATCTTTTAATACCTTGGGATGTATTTATTCATTTATGCTAAATGTTATTGTAGTAAATAACTCATTTTAACACTGTGATGTACAAGCCTAAGTCATAGAAAATATTTACTTCACATATTTAGTGCATGCATCATTTATTGAAAAATTATTACCTTTTAATTTTATCAGAGTTATAATTTTCTTTCCTTCCTACCTTTTACTTACACATTTCTGATGAGTTCGCAATTTTTCAAAAGTATTTCCTCTTGATCTTAAATCACGAATTTATTATAGTCTTTTTATACATTTTATAAAAATTATCTTCTTAAAAATGCATATTTAAAATAATCTTAATACAAATATTTCTTAGAAGCAATTTTATTTTTTGTATCTATAAAGACCTTGAGGTTATATTATAGCAAAAATCGAAGGGTAAAATGCAGTAATATTTTCATAATTTTGCTGATACAACAAATTTTGATAATTTAGAGGCTAAATTTGAATTAATTTAGTCCGGGTTAGGATACCAAACTATAACTACACATCATTAGAGTTGGTAAACACTGGGCTCAACTAGAATATTTACAGGTCAGCTTTTTATATATTCAATAAAAATTCTAATTCACAATTGAAGTTATTTCAAAGCAAATTTTCAATTCAATTTTAGATTTTAGAAAAATTATTGTTTCAAAAAGACAGTTTAATTTACATTACATGCGGATGCCTTTTCGAAATGAAAAGAAACAAACAGACAATCATCATGATACTTCATTGCAATATGCATAAATAAATTCTACTTGAATAAAAAATATGTTTGTAATGAATAGAGAATATAATAAAGGTGTCAGATGCAAACATATTTAATTAGCAAAATGCACTCATGGCTGCAGTTTTACATAAAAAATGTATATAAAAGTTATATTATGTTTTTACTTTAACGATTTTTATTTATATGATAATAAATGAAAAAAATGGCCAATTTTCTGGCCACAGCTCATTATCAGGCACTGACTTTCACACAAAGGTCGTGCAATCAAAAAATTATTCACGTTCAAGAAATATACTTATAGATACCAAATAGTCCCTGGGCGAACAGTAGAGGTCG
Organism: Acartia tonsa; assembly: GCA_900241095.1. NCBI lineage: Eukaryota > Metazoa > Arthropoda > Copepoda > Calanoida > Acartiidae > Acartia > Acartia tonsa. Next base: position 5,199 of record LS043165.1, on the reverse strand, counting down.
TTCGCGAATAACCTCACCATAACTAGGTCATAGGACCTAGAAGTGTGATAATGTTTTTTTTCTAGGATGAGTGACGAGGTGCTAGCAAGTATTGCTGAGTCCACTGGACTTGATTCTGAGCAGATTGATGCTCTCAAGAAGGGGTTCGATGGATTTGACAAGGTAACAATAATGAGTCTATAATCATTATGTAGTAAGAAAATTTCTAAAATTTATTTGGACTAAACGGCATTGTTTAAAAGTGGCCATAGCTGACAAATTTAAGCCATGTTTTGTACTGCAAAAATGTTTAGCTATTATACCATTTTCACAAAATTTGGCAAACTTAAATTAGATATAAAATTACTTATAGCTAAAGGTATCCTTATATATATGTTACAAATCCGAAATTAGACAAAAAAGCATCTTAAATAATTTAATCATATCGCTTTTTTGTTTACATATTTTATACTTATTTACTTTTATCTTAATTTGAATTTTTTATTTAAAAGTTGTTTAATGTTTTTTATATTATTTTAAAAGTTTGTCTTAACATTTGTGAAACTTAAGGTTAGAGTACATTGAGAACGTATAAAGTGCATATCCATTTTCAACCAAATTTATACTTCTATTCAATAGAGAAAGTTGTAGGTTCAATTTAGCCGCAGGCTGGAATAATGTCATATATATCATCAACCAACTTATAGTGTTTTAAATTTATGTACTTTCTATTGAATTTGGCTTGTCACAATATAAATTAACACATCTTTTTGAGAAAGTAATAAATAAATTTCTCAATAATATTATAAAGAGAAATGACAACATTCTAAGTTGATAAGCACTAAAAGATTAAGAATCCAAACAAGGAGATTTAAGTATCATTTGATAAAATCAAGAATATATTTATGGGAGAAAAATCTTTCTCACGAATTTTTTATATATTTTTTAATATTTATATTTTGTGTGGTGACTAATAATTACACACAATTCTGGATGCTCAGAACAATGGGAAATTTAATTTTGATACTATTATAAATTTGTATACTTAATTGAGCTCCACATTAATGGCAATGTTGACAAGAAGTTTTAGCCGTTTATCTTTTTCTAGGAGCCGAGAAAATCACATTTACCCCAAAACGTTTCAGACGGACAGACATTTTAAATTATAGAGTAGCTTTGCTACTAAAGATAGATTAGATGTAAAAATAAAGAAATGGACATTATGTCGACATTTACATCAGACAAATAAGCTTTTATATATATAGCAACATGACGATAATATGTCAGCCTTAATCACAAGTTTGTCGACATAAAATAAACTCACTGAAATTTAGGAGGGAGCTGGAACCATCTCTGAGACTAACATGCAGATGATTCTGAAGAGCATGGGCATCAAGGTTGACAAAGCTGAGATTGAGAACGCTGCCGCCGAGGTATTTGGAATAGCTGTTAGACCATTTTAATGTTGGTACCATATTTAAGGAAAATAGTTAACCCTGCCTTTATAAAAACCAATACAAAAAAATACCAAATTAGATGTAGTTATTTTTTCTTAAAATAAAATAACGAATATGGTAACAAAAGAATACTTAAATACCAAGGAGTAATATTTGACAAAAGTTTTGTTTTAAAATGTAAATAAAACGCTTACTTTAAAAATGTAAATACTTTAAATTTTAGAAATTACTTATAAAAATAGACAATATAAATATGCAGATGTATAACTCATAATATTGTTCCCAGGTTGATGAGGAGGGCACAGGAAAGTTCAGCCTGACCATGTTTGCTACAGTGGCCGCCAGGTTCATGAGCGAGGATGATGAGGAACAGATGAAGGAGGAGCTGAAGGAAGCTTTCAGAATCTACGACAGAGACGGTCAGGGATTCATCACAACTGATGTAAGTATTGCTTGTCTTGAAGACGCTTTATAACTAAATAGGCTTATTTTTGTATTAAAAAAAAGAAAAATAATTGGAAATCTGAAGAAAAAAATTGGAGGGTGACGTCCCCCGCCTCCCACAAAATAGCTAAAAATCACCATGGGACGGACAAGTAGGTATATTCCATGAAAGGCACAACCTAATCAGTTCACTAGTCAATGAGAATCAGACGGACAGACATCGTACTACTTTGAATTATAATTTAGTCGCTTTATATCTTAATTAAGTCCGTATCGCTGTTTGCACATTATAAATTAGGAAAAACAAATATTTTTATTCAAACAGTAATATTATATTTACATAATATGAAAATATATTTTATATTAAAGAAAATCCGTACTCTTATCTTTATGGAAATATATTTTGATTTTGGATATAGCATTTTCCATTTTGATTTTACAGTCAGATTTTTTTCTTGGTAAATATGTAATAATATTGAGTTTGGCCGTAGAATTTTTGGATCATTACAGGAATACGAAGAAAGGTCTTTTTTTTCAACAGCAGCTGGATACAGAGCCTGCTTTGATTATTTGAACATTCTTTTAATCATTATAATAAAGCCTGTTTATCATCTTGAATAGTCAATATTTAATACAGCATTTGACTCTTCCAGAGTGCATAAATGCATTAAAAGGGCATATTTTTATTTGAATAATAATGCCAAATTAATTATTAATACTTCTTTAATTATACTATATGTAGGCATGAAAAAGCTGATTTTTCGTGCAAACAACAGCTGCCCGTAAAGCCGTTTAACCGCTAGCAGCCAAAAGTTTGTTATTCATTTTATTTTCCATTATATTTGAGACTTGGTCCATTTTTTCTCAATGATAAAGTATATAAAGATAAGGAAAAATGATATAAAGAAAAAAAGAAAAGATCAAAATTCAAAAATAAATTTGTATAAAAGAGGCATGAATTTGAAATTGTTATCCAAGAATTTTCTTGCGAATTTTGAACACTTTGACTTTAACAAACCTTTTGAAAGTACCACTTTAAAATGTCAGTAGGTGCATTGCAGATTTAAATATCCAAACCTCTTTAACCTACACTTACCACTAAAAAAGATATATTTTCCTAATACGTAAAATTTATTTTTAATACCCCTTTTTTAGGTGTTGAAGGAGATCCTGCGTGAGATTGACAGCACCCTGACTGAAGATGATCTTGACAACATTATTGAGGAAGTTGATGAGGATGGATCAGGAACTCTTGACTTTGATGAGTTCCAGGAAATGATGATGGGATGAATATTTAACCCCCCAACATGGAGAAAACAAGCAACAAAAACATTTCTGCCGTTTCAAGATATACCCCATGACATCATCATTAGAATTCTCTTCTGTTTCTTTCTTTATAATTTGTTCACAAATTTGACATAAATGTTTCTATATTTGTTGTTTTAATCAAAAATAAAAACAACAAAAAACAATTCTATTGAAAATATGATATTGTAACATTACATTGAAATGCAACATACAGCTATACAAAAGCATATTTTGTGCCTTCTTTTTAAAATTGTCATTTTAGATATTTTTATTTTCAAATAAACTCATTTATTGTAAATTCTTTTAGATGCATTTAATTTATATAATATACATATATAATATAAAGATGATATACAATTTATATTTAGAATAATATTTGAATGCAGTAAGTTATGAAAATATCAAATGTTTTTTTAGTGTTTTTTCTAAGATAAAATATGTGAATGAGAAACAGTGAATATCAATAAAACAGGGTGATAAAAAAAATTTTACTTCTCCTAAATGAAAAAATATTAATATAATTTTGTATCTTTAGTTTTTAAATAGCGTTAAGGATTTTTTGCTAATTCAGCATGTTTATTAGAAAGTCTAAATTCCAAGGTCAGGTATAATAAGCCAGAAGTTACAGCTAATTAGAGAAAGCATCATCCTATGATAGAAAGTAGTAACATTTTTTGTCTGAAGCTTAAGATCTCGGAAATTACTTGTTCGAAAGGGTTTTACTGTTTAAGGAAGCTTTATAAATATCTTGGGGTGGTTTTAGGCAATTTTCCCAGCCCTCCCCTAGAGGCTAGGGGCGAAACAACTAGTTCCCTATAAAGTAGCTTGATGTTTGAGTGTCTGTTAGTATGCAAAGCATAGTTCATATGAAATATCATAGTTTTCAGCAAATAGGCATTGTAGTTCATATTTTTATGCCTATTTATTTTTATTGCTCACCTTATTTAGGTATAAATTTATAGATTTTGAGAGAATAGATATTTACATGAAATATCATAAATTGTAAAGAAAGGTAACTTTATATCTGAGCTTAGCAGCTTAGCCGCAGTTTTGTTGTCTAGCCGTAACCGCCCTCTAATTTAGGAATTTAGGACGCAGATTCTTCGCCTAACCGCATTAACAATTTGCTGCCGTTTTTGTTAATAAAAGCTGCATCCTATCGCTTAAAGCAGACTTCGTCCGTTTTCATCAATCCGCATCTGATACGTTAATTTTAAAACATTTATCATTATTCAACAGATGCATCTGTGCAACCTTTTTGAAAAATAATAGCGGTGCAAAATAAAAGAAAATATTGGGGTTGCCAAGCCCTGCATATATTTGATATGAAATCTTTATGTAAATGTTTTCTAACCGAAAACAAAAATTTACATTTTCACTTTACAAGGACATCAAAGATTTTTTGCTTTTCGTTTGTTCTAAAAATATTTCAATATCTTTTTACTTTAAGTTTTCAATATAAAAAAATCTAATTTTGGGTAGAATTTCAACAAATAAATTAAACGGAGGCTTACTTTTAATTAATAAAAATTAACTTTTATGTATACAATTAATTATATATAGTGGAGTTCAGAATAAAAGTGATTAGGGTTGGGAGTGGATAGTTAAATAAAAAAAAGTGTTAATTTTAATTTTCTCAAGATCTAATTCTTAGGTTCTATTAAATTTTAGTGAAACAAAGAAAGACACTTGCCATACATAGGCCAAAGTCAGCCCTCTCCACTTACATTTAAAAATACTCAGCGTCTTGGGATTGCGGTGTAAAGCATCATCCATGCGGCAAATGGGTATAAGGATTCAAACCTCAAGACAACTAACTCTTTTATTGCAGGACCTTTGTCTGAAATTTATACCAGAGTTAGGTAATAATAAATGCTCCAACCACTCATGCTGGTTTACAGCCTGTGGAACAAATCTAGGTATACCAAAAATCTCAATCTATTTTCTAAATCTGTTTGCTGGTAAATACATTTATTATTGTGTAATGCAAGGACAGGGATATCACAACTGA